>JAODAL010026578.1:0-56518 GCA_025379985.1 Phyllomedusa bahiana | reverse complement strand
CAGTTCAACTAAAATGGTGGTTAAAAGACTCCTTTTTCCGGACTTTTTATCTTGGGTCATGCAGGTTTGGGGCTCATTCTGGGGCCCCAGGACAGGTATAGTCAATGTCAGTGAACTAAAATGGTGGTTCAAAGACTACTTTTTCTGGCACTTTTTAAATCTGGGGGTCATGCAGGTTTGGGGCTCATGCTGCGTTCCAGGACAGGGATATTCAATGTCCAGTTCAAGTAAAATGATGGTTCAAATCATACTGCCTTCTGGCACTTTTTAATTTGTGGGTGATGCAGGTTTAAGGGTCATGCTGTGGCCCAAGACAGGGATAGTGAATGGTCTGTGAGTTTTTTTTCTGTGGCTTTTATAACCTAAGTGTGTTGCCTAAGATATAGCACGTATCCATTTGACTGTTGTGGATGTTAATTCCAGCTTCTCCAGCCCTGTTTGGGTGTAAGAATGAAGGTGTTGTTGCTCTCTCATAGACTTTAATGGTCATCGATCAAAATCTACCATCGACCATCGAATATCATGTCGATGATGGTCGACTATCGACCATCGACCGATGTCGATGGCCAATGTAATCGCTCAACACTACTTGCATCCAATCCCCAGTACTGTTGGGCAAAAAAACTATTTTCACATACTGGAAAAATATCAAATATGAGTTATTGGTTAACATAATGGCCACTATATTGTAAGCCTGCAAGCCTCCTTCACGGCTCCTCATTTATTGCAGGTCCCTACACTCCCTTAAAACCACAAAATATACAGAAAAAGGGGGGGGAATTTAACTCAAAAGAAAAAACAGAAACATGGCCATACTTACTGCTAGTAAAGCTAAAATGAGACCGAACACAGTATAGAGGCAACATGGGCCCCCATGCTATTAAAGAAAAATACCCAGGTGCAGCTGATTGGTGGTAATCCATATATCTCTCCACTAGGTGGAAAGAAAGCTGCACCTTAAATTGACATCTATTCACATAGCATGCAAAAAATCCAAAACACCACAGTACCATACGTTGGGAGACTAAACAGATGCACAAATTCCCAGAAGACAGCCGCTCGCACACCTTCCATGCATGAGGGGGGCAGCTGCTGGTATTCTACTTGCATCCAATCCCCAGTACTGTTGGGAAAAAAAACAATTTTCACATACTGGAAAAATATCAAATATGAGGTATATTTTGTGATTTTAAGGGAGTGTAGGGACCTGCAATAAATGAGGAGCCGTGAAGGAGGCTTGCAGGCTTACAATATAGTGGCCATTATGTTAACCAATACCTCATATTTGATATTTTTCCAGTATGTGAAAATAGTTTTTTTGCCCAACAGTACTGGAGATTGGATGCAAGTAGAATACCAGCAGCCGCCCCCCTCATGCATGGAAGGTGTGCGAGCGTCTGTCTTACGGGTATTTGTGCATCTGTTTAGTCTCCCAACGTATGGTACTGTGGCTTTTTGGCTTTTTTGCATGCTATGTGAATAGATGTCAATTTTAGGTGCAGCTTTCTGTCCACCTAGTGGAGAGATATATGGATTACCACCAATCAGCTGCACCTGGGTATTTTTCTTTAATAGCATGGGGGCCTATGTTGCCTTTATGCCGTGTTCAGTCTCATTTCAGCTTTACTAGCAGTGAGTATGGCCATGTTTCTGTTTTTCTTCTGTAGTGAGACACGCCCCCAGAATGCCCCCTCATGTTAGGCACATTATAAAGTGTTGAGTCTTACGAACAAAGCGCCTAACACATTCGTTAGGCGCATTAGACATCGTAGACTGCTCACTTAAGCGCATTTTATGCCAGAGAAGGGTGAAAAACCTGATCTTACATGTCTCCCTAAATGTTTTTGTCCCCCCAGTAATTAAAAAATTCCAAAACTGCAAATTTTTTGTCGTCACTTCACGTCCCAAAGAATTGGAATATATAGAGATCATGAGTCCCAAAAAGATACCAAAAAAACTACACTTCGGTCTGCAAAAAATTAGCCCTCACTCAGGTCCATCAATTGAAAAGCAAAAACAATTTTGGTTGCAGAAAACAGTGCTGCGACTTAAGTACATAAAACATAACTATAAAAAATTGGAATAATCATAATCCTTGTGACCTGCAGAATATAGACAGCATGTCATTTATGCCAAACAGTGAACTCCGTTAATGTGACGCCCCAGCAAAAATCGTGCAACTGTGTTTTTTTCACTCCACATAGAATCTTCTGGGAGTTTTCCTTGTATATTTTCTGGTACCAGTAATGGCACAATTAAAAATTAAATTTCCTGTTAAAAACAAACCCTCATATAACTATGTAGACAGAAAAAAAAAACTATGTCTCTCAAAGGGCAGGGGGAAAAACATCTGAAATGTGCAGTTTTCCTAATGATTACAAATTGTCCAGGTTCATAGGCTGTAGCCTAAACCATGATGTTTCCTCCATGCTTCACATTAGGGATGTGGCTTTAGTGTTGGTGGGTTGTGTTTTTTTTCCCTCAAAACATAGCGCTGTGCATCAGTGATAAAAAAGTATAACATTTTGCTTCAAATCCATTGAATCATAGAAGGACATTCAAATGGTCTGGGGCAAACCTGAAACTGGATGCAATATTTTTTTTTTTTTGGACAGCACTGACCTCTATCATGGTGTTCACTCATGAATATTATTTTTTGTGTAATGTAACAGGGAGAGTTGCAACAGGTCTGAATTTTCTCTATTTGTAGAGAATGTGTCTAACCGTGGGTTGATGTACTTCCAGATTTTTAACAGGTCTTTTGGACCCATTCACATTGTCACATTTCTCGTATAGCTTCTAACTAATCTTCCTTATAAGAACAGATTTGTGAGTAATCAGACTTTTTGTGTCTTCATTTATGCACATGTGAAACCCACAATTCCAATCTTATCACTTAACCAAATTACCTTTCTACCAATTGGCTCTTGCTGTTGTCATTAAAGGGGTTTTGCCATGAAGTAAAATTGACGTGGAAAACTTGCAAATGAAATAACAAACATTTTCACCTTTCATTATTATTAAACATTCTGCACAATTTAAGGTTTAGATGCTCCTTTAGTGATCCATTATTTACAGCTTTTCTTCAGGGGATACGGCCAGGGCTGAGAGCTCCTTAGTCCTGGTCGCCCATGCTCAGACATCACTTCTCCTCTCAGGCAGCTGAGTGTTCAAACCTCAGGTACTGTCATTCTACTCCCATCCTCTATACTCCTAATTAGTCAAACAGTGCAAATAACACAGGTTTGGTTCCTGCAGGGATTTGAACCAAGGACCCTTGTGCTGTGAAGCAAACACATTACCTTTCAGCTACTCACAATGCTTTACATAATCAGACCTTTCTTTGACTACAGAGAGGAAAGGCATACTGCTGGGTCATGTGATATGCAATGCTAACAAATCACACACGCCTCCTTCTGAGCACACAGAGCTGAAGAGCTGGATGCAGGAGGTATGAAATGAGATCGTGGCAAAACCCCTTTAACACAGAGGTTCACTTTTTTCCTTGCACCGTGCATGATTACTAAATGTGAATACAAAAGGACATGAAGAATATTACTATTTTTGAATTACTAGATTTTGTTTGTCTGTAATTATGTGGTGGAAAACAGAATTTCAGGTAACTCTAAATAGTTCACTTTCTTTTTCTTGCATGTGTAATATAAATATGCTGACATTATTGCTAATAAGCTTGATTTAAAAAAAAAATAAAATAAAAATAACATATATTAGTGAAGTATTTTGTTTTGGTTTTAAATCAAACCTATTATTATTTTTTTTTTTGCAGTATTTGAAACAGTTTAAAAATGAGTGTCAGAATATATTACAAGTCCTTTCACACTTCATTAGAGGAGATTTAGCTTGTGTTTTTTTCTATGTAGAGCTTTTATCAAAACGCCTAGCATTTAGCAAAAGAAGGTGCAATGACCATTTTTATCCTATACAGTAGATTGTAATTATTTTGTATGCCTTGTTGAGCAGAATGTTGCTTTCAGTGGTTGAGATGCTTATTAGTTTTAATGAGTGCTAAGCTTACAATAGAAGTTCTGGGAAGTGTTGGTTCATTCACCTTTGGACATGATGTGTTGGGAACACTGCTTGTGTTTGTACAATGTAGCTTGACTCTAGTGTGTTATATTTGTGGAATCAGCTATGTTGTCTGGAGTTTGATCTTTCTGTCAGTTGTGTTTGTAAAAATCTTTTTGCAAGCATTTCTCATGAAAATAATTTAATCCAATTTGGTTACCTAGTACAGAGCCAACAGTTATATTAGTAATGTTGCAATTTAAGCAGGTTTTACTATAAATATAACATACACCATCAATAGATTTCAACCAAATGTTTGTTTGACCAAAATCTACTCTTCCAGCAAACGTACATGCTCGGTTATTACAAGCATGCACATGTTCTCAATTGGAAGAGAAGACTAAACCGCAGCTAGATCACCTCTAGCGATCCTGTGTCCTCTTTTATCTTCCTTGAGAACAAAGCATCAAAGATAGTGGAATCCAACAATCCCTAACCTTTTTCACTCCAACAGTGGATGAATTCACTTCAGCCACAAATCTGATATACATTAAGTAGTCACCTAGTCCCATGTGAATGCTTGGATCACTGTTAAGTTGCAGTATCCACACAGTACTGAATTTAGAAATGCGATATGAAGAGGTCATTGCACTTAGTCTGTATCATTTTGGGAGTCTCAGCAATCAGAACCCTGCTGTTTAGTGAGCTATATTACCATGTTTGAATTTACTATTCTTTGCAGTAAAATTATGTAATTTACTGTAACTATGTTACATTTCAAACCAGACAGAGGTCCCTTTAAGCTGCAATCAGATTTGCACTGACTAAACTAGGTTGGAGAATGCAGGTACAGTATTTACCCTTATCTTCCATTTGGAGATGTACATTTTGCTGCAAAGCAAGGCTGTCATCAGGACAATACTGGCAGTCCTGCTCCCATAGTCCTTGATCAAATTGTCAGGTGTGGGAATTGATTAAAGGAAAACATTAGAACTCTGTTGGTACTTTTCATATCCATTGATTATATCTAGACTGTTCATATATAACTTTTGCATGAATTATTCTCTCTATACCTATTTTTCCCTTAACCAGGTTAATCAGATACTATAAGCTTGAAATGCTTTATGCAAGGAAAACTACCTTCAAGATGTATCTGGTCTTAGATGATACTGAGGATATATATAAAATGGATTCACTATGGATTAACAGCTTAAGCAAGCAGACTAAGGGCCCACAGAAAATTCATTTTGGGACATGTTGTTTACGTTTTACCCAAACTTCCTCATAATAAACCGCTCGGCAGTTTGGGGTTTTTTGGACATTTTAAAATTTAAGCAAGGCTTGCAAGAAACATATTTCCAAATATGAACTCGTGATTCTTAATTAACTCATCCATCAAAATGTTAATTAAACCAATGATCGTTTAGTACATGCCTTTAATAACTGCTTACGTATAGAATGATTAAAAAAGCCTGTTTTTCCTGGTATTAAACAGAGATTTACTATCCTCAACCTGATGGATATCAAATTTTCTTGGGGCCCCGCTGCTTGCAGCAATATTTATCTTAAATTGATGAAGTAGCAACTTGGTGGGATTTATAACACACCTAACATTTGAAGCCGGTGCCTCTCAAACGACTTACGAGGGAAACAACACAGAAACAGAGGAGACCTCTGTCGGCTGGTTGGGGCGTTTGCCCGCAGTGGTTCCACATCTCGACAGCCAGAAGTCCCTGATCAGCATTTATTATACGGGTAAGTACATTGTTTTCACTTTTGAAATCAGGGGACTTATTCCATTTCTGACTGCCTATTTGGTCCATCTGATCTGTCCCGGTCCTGCCGACACTATAACGGTCACGGTGTGCCCCCTCTGTTGAAATCGACCGATCCCCTTGCTCCTTACCTCCGGTTTTATTTTTGACAATTGGCTTAGTGATTTTGATTGCATCTTATCTGTTTATACATCTGCTCTGCTGTTTTGCTCAATTTGCATGTTAACTGTTAAAAAAGTGTTACAAAAGCAACTTGCTTTTTTTTACGCTGCTCTGTGAAAGACTGTCATGTACTCATAGCGAGGTGGAAAACTTCAAATCCTTTAAACTAATGGGCCCAAATGATCTGTCTGTGGTTATGGTGATTTTCACATAAATCTTTATAATTCTGGGGTAGGTGGGAGCTGGCTGTTAGGTAATTGAGTGAGGACAAGTGAGGTCAAGTCTGTCGTGCCACATTGTTCCTGTAGAGTAGTGGGGGGGATTTTGTGTTATATTTTTGATTCTGTTTTATTACATTTGCATTCTGTTTGTTGTTTATTTAAGCATATGAATTAGTATTCTGTAAAGCACACAGAATAAAGCTTCCAAAGGAAGTCAGTATCCTGAACTCCACTGTCCACACGCCTGCAGGGGACTGAGTAGGAGAATCGGGAACTGAGTCTCATTCACTGCCTAGGGTCTTCCGAACTCTGCCAAGGTTTCCACTAGGGTGCATTGTCAGATAGGCTTCCGAACGACCACCGAGGAGCCAGTGAGACTCGAGCTCTGGTCAGCTGGTATGCCCATGAGCTGTTTACACCTACCAGTTGATCTGGGTGTGTGTATATTCATTATACTTAGGGCAGTGTTAGGTTACCGGTGACTAGCACCGTATGGCCAGCTTCCTACAATACTTGAGGGTTTAGATTAATTAGTGACTGTTACAACTGCGTGTCTGCTATCTTTTTTCCCTATTTTTTATCTGCTCTCGGGCGACGCACACTGCAGTCTGAAAATTTTTCCCCAAAACTAAGCAATTATTTTGAATCAGACTGTCAGAGACACAGTGTGTTTAAGTCTCGTGCCCTGCCAGTGTGCGTCAGATACATGGCTGTTTCAGTTGCCAGCAAAACCTCTCCGTGCTAAAAGCCCTTTAACCACAGTACATTTCATTATTTCACTGTGTTGTCCTCACCCACCTGTTTAATCATGATTTTACAGCATGTTTTTCGCCAGCTGCTCTGGTCCTGCGCAGACAGGGTAGCAGGTTTATGTAAATTACCCTACTGTTATGCGTATTTGCAACATTCACAAGGATGGACGTCTTCATGTAGTTTCTGGGAACATGCGTTAGTTGACTGTTTGCAATCTCTGTTGGCCTAATTTGTTTTAAAAATGCTTCAGCTTGGCATAGAACTTCTGTTGATACTACACTTGAAAATTTTATGGAAATTTCTGTCAGGGCCCTAACAGGGATTTAGTGTATTATCTTTATGAACCTCCATGGGTTTGTCGGTTTGCGGGTGGAAAAAATTCTGTTACCAATGCCTTTTGTGTGTTCGGTGTCTGAGCCCCGGAGCTAAACCCTTCTGCCCTTTCTGGTCCTGTGCAGATGTCTGATCTCCCAGTCTCTTCCTGTTTTGCAGGGACTGACTCTCCTGTGGGTTTTCATCATTTATGCTGTTTTTTCGTCATGTTTTTGGGTTTGTTTCCATAAGATTTTAACTTATTTATGTATGCTCTTAAGCCCCCATTGCGCTAGCAAAGTTTTTTTCTGCAAATTATTGTGTTAGATGTGGAAAGGAGACGCCCAACTCCAAAACCTCCTGGTTATTTCCTGTTCAGCTTTAATGCAGGTCCCACCCACCAGCACCCCAAGGGTTTCCACTCCTCTCCTTCCGGAGAAAATAAACAAAGCCCTGCCCCTTCCTCTACTGAGGGCCATATTGGTGCAGTCAATTCCCAACTTCCTGTTGCAAGCCATATTGCTTCACCCGAACCAAACCGAACTTCCTGATGGCCATCTTTTTCCCTCCTCATCCTTCCCCCGGGACATAGGTACTTCCGGGGTCACAGGTCAATGGCGGCCATTTGCTGCCAGTAATAACATTCATAATGATAGTTTTGCATTATATTCACAATGAACCCCAGAAATTCATACAGTGTGCCCTTCCCCTCTATGATAGGAGAGAAGGATAGCAGTACACTGCTGGTTGTCTCACCCTCCCCCCATAGCCATTTTTACCCGTAATCACCCCTTCGGGAACATTTTATATTCCATCTCTGCTGTTCACCCTATCTCACTCTAAATCCTACCATCACAGCAACAACAAGATAAACGGATGTTTACCTACTGCCTCCTCTTCTCAGTGTTCCCCGCAGGATAGATTGAAACTTTGCACCGAGAATATGCTATTATTGCAAAAGGCCTGGCTATCTTATCAAACATTGTCGGGCTAGGAAACTTGATGGAGCCTACCATCAAGCCTATGGTCCTCAACCATCAGCAGTCCACAATCCTCATTTAATCTAGCCCTAACACTGCCAGGAATTAGTACCCATACTGAACCACTGGAAAAACTTGCTCCTCAACCTGCTCCAAATCCTCCTATTTACCCAAAGAATCTGCACCACTAATCTTACCCTCATTTGTTTGATAATCCAGATCTTTCCACATTTAATATTATCATTTTTCTACATACGAACTTTGGGCCACTAATTTTCCTGTGTTGTTCAAGTACTTATCTATTCCTCTTGAGCTTCTCATACAGATCCTTTTTGAAGTCTGGTCGTATGCACTGAAGATGTTTTCAGCCTCACCTTTACATTTCTTCCGGAAAACAATTTACCATCGCTCCTGACCTTGCTTTATACCCTTGCCAGTACAGTTCAGAGAACCAAATTTCCTTACCGACTTGACTGCAAGCCAACCGTGATGTCCACTCCCTCACCTACCATTCACATTCTACTACAAGACTTTCTAGGCTCATTTATTATCAGTCAATTAATGAATACCCAGCATTTCTGTTTAATACGAACTCTTTATGCCTTTATGGACCCTTTTTTTACCCCACAGACTTATTCTGTAGCTCAAGCTTACTTCCTGTGATTCACACAACTTATTCTCACGCTCCTGATCTGGGTATCTCAGCTATACACAACCTTTCAATCTACCTGCTTCAGAGCTGTTTGTTGCTGCACAACTCCTTCTAACCAAACTCAAGACATCAATTGACTATCTTGGCACCTCATGACCCCAAAGTGATCATGAAAACGATCGCAGCAACATCATATTATCAAGTGAGAACTCTTTGTCTACAATGCTCATTACTGATGCCTGCAAATCTCACCTTGAAGAGATACACTACCATCAATCCAGCCAACCTGCGTCCCTCTAAGGGGGGAAGAAGAAGATCTGACTGGCACAGATGATGGGGATCATACCGCAACAGTGATCTTCTCCAGGACTGCCTTGAACAAATGGAAGCTGAAACCTCCATTTTTCCTACTGTCTCTAATTTCCAAGATGGAGGATCCAGATTATGTCTTCTTCACAGATGGATCCAGATATGCAGATGAACAAGGACGATTCCATACAGGATTTGCTGTGGTTATCTTGCGAGGGAAATGTGAAGGGGTGTTTTCTTTACCTTCCAGGATGTCAGCCCAAGTCGCAGACCTCAGGGCTGTGACTGAAGCTTGCTAGCTCGCTGAAGGAAAGACCGGTGAAAAATAAAACACCGATCAGCCCATGTATATGGAGTGGCCCATGACTTCGGCCCGAAATGGGCCTCCCTGCAAGGTTTCCAGTCAGCTAGTGGAACGGCAATCAAGAACAACGAAGTTTCCCACAAGCTTAATGGACGCTCTCCAGTTGCCTGCCAAGGTAGCTGTCCTGAAGATCAGAGCACATGAAGCCTAAAGACAGAGGAAGCGAAAAAGGCATATACAACGCATATCAGGCTGCAAAGGCTGTAGCTTGTCTTCCAGTAATTCGAGAGAAAGCAGGGTTGGCTGTAGATGTACCAACAAGAGAAGAAAAGAAGACAGAAGGAAAGAAGAATGAAGAAGAAAGAAAAAGGGAAGAAGAAAATGGAGAACAGACCCAAGAACAGGGATGCTAAACCGAATGTTAATCTGATTAAACAATTACAGGCCGAATAAACCCAAAGGAAAAGAGGAGGGGAGGAAGAAGGAGCAGGGATACACCAAGATGGATTCTGGAAGAAAGGATGACAAACTTTGTTTACCAAAAGCTTTGTATCCAGCCGCAGTATGATGGGCCTATAGTACTTACATAGAAGAACAAACCAGATGATCCCTTCAATCAAAAGGATATACTAACATTAGATTTCCCATTACAGTAAATAAAATATCCGAAGATGTGAAATATGCGTCACTTGCAACCCGGAAGAATCGTCTAAACACAGAGAAAACAAAAAAGCCCGTCCCTTTCCAAAGTATTCAGATCAACTACATTTGAATTATCCCAAAAATGGAGAATACATGTTCTTAGGATGGCCTGAGGCCCACCCAATCCCTAATATGACTGTCAGAAACTAACCTGGGGAAAATTTACTGACTAAAATTGATTTTGCAGATTTGGAATCCCAGAAGTTATGAGTCAAACCCGGGACCTGGATTCCTCGGAAGTAACCCGAGACATTTTGGAAGCTGGTCGAGGCGACCCCAACAACCCGTATTATCCACAGAGTTCCGGAGAAGTCGATAAAATGAGTGCCACACTTACAAACCAAATCCTCAAAGCCCGTAAGGAAGCACCTCTCCCCTGGCCAGAAATCTTACCCACTGCCCTGTACTTTTAACAAAAAAACACCTTTAGACAGCCCCACTAGTCTCACACCCTATGAAATATTGTTCTCAGAACCAACTAGGTTAGGGGAGTTCCATATACGATAGTTGATTGCAGGAAAAAAAAAAATTAATTACAGCATTGTGAAACATGTCTTAAACTTGTAAAACTTGTGTAATGAATTGAAAATAATTTCCCTGCCGCAGTGTTTTCCTCTATTCCAGATCTGACTCAGATCAGAGTACCACAAACTACAACCTGGTGATTTTGTGTGGGTAAAGAAACATGTCAGAGATTCTCTGGAACCTAGATTTGAAGGACCATACCAAGTTCTTTGGTATCCCCAACCTCAGTGAAATAGAGGGAAGACCTACTTGGGTGCATGCCTCACACTGCAAAAAAGGTCCTGGAGCCGAGAACATCATGAATCACTCCTTTATCCTTTATTACATTGTGTTGTCTGTGTGAAATACAAGGGGAACGACCCCAGGGGGTTGGCTGGTGAATTCAACGCTAGGGATCAGAATAAATCCCAAAACTCGAACCAATAATACCACAAATATAGATAAACAGAGGTGTAGATTGGATAAATAGTATCCAGTATAAACCAATAGAGATTGTAAACCACACCCGAGATATCCTGCAAAACATAATTGAACAATTAGAAGCTATAAACCATTTATGGCCTACCAAAATAGCCTAGCATTGGAAAAAATCTTAAAAGACACTTGCAAGGGGGATTGTAGGAGAATAAAGTATGAAGGTTTCCTTTAGGAGTGACCGTTTTTGGCTTCCAGACCCTAGAAATTTTTATCAGTCTTTAAACCCTTATCTTTCTAGAAAAACAACATATTCATTAGCTCTCAAAAATCTCCAGGTTTCCCTAATATAATTGCCAGCAATCCAGGAACTGTCACTGCTAAGGATTGCTCTAAGGTTGCACCTGGTGGTCATAGTGGTTAACCCCCATCATCCTCACCATCAGAGGCAATGTAGAAGAGCCCGGCGATCACATAGTTACGCCCCCTTGGAGGTAAGCCTAGCAGTGATGCAGCCCGGGTTTATTACCCGCTCCACCTGTCCATCTAGCCACTTAAACACACAGACATAATTCATTCCTAGCGTAAATTAGTTTAAAGGGAAAAGGGGAACAGAGTTTAATGTTTTAGGGGGGACTGTCAGGTGTGGGAATTGATTAAAGGAAAACATTAGAACTATAACATCTAACAAAATAAAAAAGAAGCCCTTTGCAGAAGCTTTTATCCACTTAATGGGCATTATAAATAATTTTAGGGAATGTGATTTGGTGCAGAATAGGAACTAGTAATGGACTGTGAGAAACTTATGGCAACATGTATGAATCCTGGCACTGACAAAGTAGTTCTAAATAGCTTTAAGGCAGTGTAGAATTAGGCAGAATGTATGAACCTGTTCTTCTGCAGGTCAAACATACAGGCGCAGTCTAGTGCCAATACGACAAGTTTGGTTCAGACAGACCACCTTAAACTTGGTCTGGCTGTTCTAACTGATCTGCACCAATGTTTGGAGTCAAAGATTCATAAATGTGTCTACTTCCAAGAATGTGGTGCTACGCCCCCAGAACACCCCAAATTTTGGGCGCATTAAAACATGTTTTTGGTGCATTACAAAGGCACTTATCGCACCAAAGTCTGGAGTTCACCTGTTCATACATTCTTTTTGGCTCAAAGTACACCTGAAAAGGGTGCAGCCCCATGCATATATGGCACTCCATGGGTCTTTGGCTGGCTGGGGACTTAAACTTCAGCAGTCCAGGATATTGGAGTTTTAAAGTAAGTGTTATCTTTAGGGATTGACTGCAGTAGTGCAGTGTAAAACTTAACTTGGTCAGGAACAGCCACAATTCATCATCAGCAGGAAGTAAGAGAGTGTAAGTAGTAATGTGAGAAAGAAAAGCGAGGTCAGGATCAAGGCTGAGGCAAGAACCAAATAAGAGGCAAGGTAATAACCACATACAGTATCTCAGAAAAGTGAGTACATCCCTCAGATATTTGTAAACATTGTATTATATCTTTTCATAGGACAACACTGAAGATATGTCACTTCGATACAATGTAAAATAGTCAATGTATGGCTTGTATAACAGTGTATATTTGATATGTCCTCTAAATAACTCAACACACAGGCATCAATGTCTAAACAGCTGGCAACAAAAGTGAAATTGTGCCCAAAGTGATAATATTTTGTGTGGCCATCATTATTTTCCAGCACTGCCTTAACTCTCTTGGGCATGGAGTTCACTAGAGCTTCAAAGGTTGTCACTGGAATCCTCTTCCACTCCTCCATGATGACATCATGGAGCTGGTGGAAGTTAGAGATCTTGAGATCCTCCACCTTTCATTTGAGGATGCCCCACAGATGCTCAATAGAATTTAGGTCTGGAAACGTGCTTGGCCAGTACAGCACATTTACTCTCATTTTCTTTAGTAATGCAGTGGTCGTTTTGGAGTTGTGTTTGGGGTCATTATCTTGTTGGAATACTGTCCTATGGCTCAGTTTCTGAAGGGAAGAGATCATGGTCTGCTTCAGTATGTCACAGTACATGTTGGAATTCAAGGTTCCCTCAATGAACTGTAGCTGCCCACAGAATGCAGCACTTATGCAGCCCTAAACCATGCTTGACTATAGGCACAGCACACTTATCTTTGTACTCCTCACCTGGTTGCCAACACACACGATTGTCACCATTTGAACTCAATAACTTTATCTTGGTCTCATCAGACCACATGACATTTTTTCAGTACTCCATGTCATTAGTCTGCTTGTGTACTGTCTGTGGGCTTTCTTGTACATCATTTTTAGAAATGGCTTCCTTCTGGGATGACAGCCATGCAGACCAATTTTATGCAGTGGGTGGGGTATGGTCTGGGCACTGACAGGCTGACCCCCACCCCTTTAACTGCTGTAGCAATGCTGACAGCACTCGTATGTCTATTTTAAAAAGACAATCTCTGGATATGACACTGAGTACATGCACTCAAATCCTTTGGTCGAACTTGGCAAGGCCTTTTCCGAGTGGAACTTGTATTATTAAACTACTATATGGTCCTGGTCACCATGCTGCAGCTCAGTTTCAGTGTGTTGGCAACCTTCTTATAGCCTAGTCCATCTTTATGTAGAGCAACATTTTTTTTTTTCAGATCTTCAAAGAGTTCTTTATCAGGAGTTATGTTGAACTTCCAGTGACCAGTATGAGAAAGTACAGAGAGTGATAACACCAAATTTAACACATTTGCTTCTTATTCATACCTGAGGCCTTGTAACTAGTGGTGATCGAACTGTTCTAGAAAAGTTAAGTTCTAGTAGAACTTCTTGAATTTTTACAACTCAAACCGAACATTTTACTGTTCGTTCGAGTAAAGTTTTAGTTCTAGTTCAATATGCCAATTTCAGTTTTGTTTTCAGCAACTTTCTGCACTTTTGGAGGCCATCCAATCACCTTCCTGCACTTTTGGTGGCCATCCAATCAGTGCAGAGCACAGAGACGTGTCAAAAACATAATTGCTGAGGTGTAGGGTTCTCACTGGCTGCTAAAATCACATGACCATGTTATATATATATTTCACTGTATTGCCTTGTGAATGCCATTTTCAGCTCACTCTCTGTACTGTACAGGCTGCTCTTAATTAGTTAGATAGCTTTTTTCTCTCCATAGACATCAATAGTTAAGAAGTTTGGTATAGCTGGCTGCATCTTTCCCACACCCAGAAGCTGTTATTTGGTGACATTTGCAGGCTCACATAATGCCTAACTTTCATATACATATATATTATACAGAGTGCTTGGATTTGCTAAATCATACTCAGTGCCCAAAAGTTCAGTTTTTGCAGTTTTGGGGGTTCAGAAATTGTATGACACACCGTCTCCAAATCTCTTATGTCTCAAAAGGGCTTTTGGGCCTCCTCAGGATGCAGGGTCCCATAGCAGCTGCTACCGCTGAACCTCCTATAACTACATCCCTGCTTGTAAGCTGTCCTCATCTTTTCAATTAGCCATTGAAAGGAACAAAATATTTTAGCCTCTCAATTTTTTCTGTCACTCTTAGAGCCAAATTTGCTTCACTAAGTTGTTCCACATATCCAGTTTATTATTATGGATGGTAATTCCAGCTTCTCCTTATCTGTATAGGTATAAAAATTAACCAGAACATCTTCTCTCATAGACTTTAATGGGGTTCGAGTTCAAATAGAACTTCAAACCAATCTCAGAAAAGTTTGAGGTTCTAATCGAACTAGAACATTTTACTGTTCGCTAAACATTACTTGTAACACTAATGAGTCACACGATACCATGGATGGAAAATAGCAAATTAGGGACAATTTGTAAATTTTTAGTGTTGAGCGATTGCGTTGGCCATCGACATCGGTCGATGGTCGATAGTCGACCATCATCGACAAGATAGTCGATAGTGAGCAGTCGATTATGAGCGATGACCATTAAAGTCTATGGGAGAGCAACAACACCTTCATTCTTACACCCAAACAGGGCTGGAGAAGCTGGAATTAACATCCACAACAGTCAAATGGATACGTGCTACATCTTAGGCAACACACTTAGGTTATAAAAGCCACAGAAAAAAAAAAAACACACAACATTCACTATCCCTGTCTTGTACCACAGCATGACCCTTAAACCTGCATCACCCACAAATTAAAAAGTGCCAGAAGGCAGTATGATTTGAACCATCATCTTACTTGAACTGGACATTGAATATCCCTGTCCTAGAACGCGCATGAGCCCAAACCTGCATGTCCCCAGATTTAAAAGTGCCGGAAAAAGGAGTCTTTCAACCACCATTTTAGTTGAACTGGACATTGACTATAACATGTCCTGGCCACAGCATGAGCCCCAAACCTGCATGACCCCCAGATTCAAAAGTGCTGGAAAAAGGAGTCTTTAAACCACCATTTTAGTTGAACTGGACATTAACTATACCTGTCCTGGGCCACAGCATAAGCCCCAAACCTGCATGACCCCAAATTTAAAAAGTTCCGGAAAAAGGAGTCTTTCAACCACCATTTTAGTTGAACTGGACATTGACTATATCTGTTCTGTACCGCAGAATGACAATTAAACCTGTCTGAACCTCAGATTCAAAAGTGCTGTTGAAAGGAGTCTTTCAACCACCATTTTAGTTTCACTGGACATTGACTATACCTGTCCTGGGCCACAGCATGAGCCCCAAACCTGCATGACCCCCAGATTCAAAAGTGCCGGAAAAAGGAGTCTTTCAACCACCATTTTAGTTTCACTGGACATCGACTATAACTGTCCTGGGCCACAGCATGAGCCCCAAAACCTGCATGACCCCCACATTTAAAAAGTGCCGGAAAAGGAGTCTTTCAACCACCATTTTAGTTTCACTGGACATATTCTGTCCCTGTCCTGGGTAGCGCTTACCCCTCCGTATGAGTGTGGACCAATTGAGCTTCATTTGGAAATACTGGTGGTTAACGCTCCTGTTCCACCCAGGTGCCCTTTTTCTTGACATTCTTTTTCTCATTTTACTCAACGTGCTGGAGGAAATTGTCTCTGTACCTTGTTCTCTGTTCGTGCTCCATACTCCATGTCCTCTGAATAACCTACATCTGGTCAAGTTTTCCTGTACCTCCCTTGTACAATTCAGAGGAATTTTTTTACAGCTATTTTGTACATGCAAGTTTTTTAGTAGTTTAATTCTAGAAAACACATTTTTAAAATAGGATGGAATCCCACCATGTCATTCTAGAAAACACATTTTTAAAATAGGATGGAATCCTACCATGTCTTTGTTTCTCTTTTTTTAATTGTATTAAATGGGTTGTCTCAATACAGGGATTGATAGCTATGTTAAAGATCTTGCAAAAACAAGTCATTTTGCAATTTGTGTCCATTAACAGTGTCCTACCTATTCCTGTTTCTGACAGCACCATCACCCTTGAGCCACTCTTGACAATTGTGAAGAACAAATGTCTGTTAGAAACAACATTTTTTTATAATAGGACCTGTAGTATAGCTGCATTTCCAAAGCAAAATGCCCCAAAATTCAAGCATGACCCTTGAGCACTTTGGACAATTGTGAAGAACTAATGTCTTTTAGATATATTTTTTTTTTATAATAGGACCTGTAGTATAGCTGCATTTCAAAGCAAAATGCCCCAAAAATTCAAAGCATGACCCTTGAGCCACTTTGGACAATTGTGAAGAACAAATGTCTGTTAGAAACAAACATTTTTTTTATAATAGGACCTGTAGTATTGCTGCATTTCAAAGCAGCATGACCAAAAAAATTATAAAAGATGATTCTCGGCCATGTTAAAAATTGTGAGGGAGAAATGCACTTAAAAGCACATTTCTTTTCAAAAGGACAATGATATTTGCTGTATCTCACAGCTACATGACCCCAAAAAAATATAAATATGACTTCTCAGCCACTATTAAAAATTGTGAGGGAGAAATGCCACTTAGAAGCACATTTCTGTTCCAAAGGACCATGATTATTGCTGTATCTCACAGCTACATGACCCCAAAATATTACAAATATGACTTCTCAGCCACTATTAAAAATTGTGAGGGAGAAATGCCACTTAAAAGCCACATCTCTGTTCCAAAGGACCATAATTATAGCTGTATCTCACAGCAACATGACCTCAAAACCATTGACAATGCGAAAACTTCTAAATATAAAGTGAGTAAATGGAATACGGTGTTGTCATGAAACCTTGGTGTCTTTTACAGTTCCTCACAGCAAAACCAGCAAAATGAACTGTTGGGAAAAGAGAATAAAAATTGCAGTAAGAAATGATCATTTTAAAAAACATTTTTCAAGAGGACCATTTCTGTTTGAAGAGGAATGTGAAGTAGACCGGCAACTAATTGGTGACCTCGGCAATTGGGGCCACAACATCATCAGAGATCCATGCCTGATTCATCTTGATGAAAGTCAAACGATCCACATTATCTGTGGAAAGCCGGATGCGTTTGTCTGTAATGACTCCTCCAGCTGTGCTGAAGGTCCGCTCAGATATGACGCTGGCTGCTGGGCAGGACAACACTTCTATGGCGTGACGAGCCAGCTCGGGCCATTCGTCCATTTTGGATACCCAGAAGTCTATTGGGTCCGGAACACATACAAAAACATCGGTGTTGAGCCGCAGATAGTCGTGCACCATGATCTTAAGCTGGTCTCTGTGTGTTGGATGTGTGCCCTGCATTGCATGCATTGGTGAGGTGGTAAACAAAGATTGCCAGAGGTCACCCATTAGGCTTCTGCCACCTTGCCTGCTGCTGCCGCTACGCCTACTTGGCACTCTACTGCTGTCACGTCGCTGATGTTGTTCCACCGTGACATTTGGGGAACGTGAAGCAGACGCAACAGATGTCTCCAGTTGATCAATCAGCAAGGTCTCCATTTCCTGCATTTTACTCTCTATTTGGGTGGGTGGAAGGAAAGTGCTGAGTTTGGTTTTGTACCGGGGATCCAGGAGGGTGGCCACCCAGTAACTGTTGTTCATTTTGATGGCCTTAATGCGAGGATCATGTTGGAGGAAATGGAGCATCCAAGCACTCATGTGAGAGATGGAGCCTTGATTTCCCAAGCCTCTGGGTCAAGGGGCACTAGCAAACTGATCTTCCTCATCTTCCTCCTCCGCCTTAAATTCACGCCAATCTCTTTCCAAGGCAGGGGCGTCGATAAAATCGGTGTCTAGGAATACCTCCTCCTCCTCCGCTGCCTCCGGCACAGCTTCAACACAGCCCTAACTTGCCTGAGATGATGCACCCTGAGAGCTGATGCGCCACCTTGCACTAGCTCTGGACCCCGAACCACTGCCTAATGAAGACCGATGAAATTGTGAAACTGTCAGGCCTTGTGGATTTGACGGAGAGAAAGGCTCCGTGTCCGCATCTGTGTCCGTCTCCTCCTCCGTCGCTGGCGGGACCTGTTGTTTCAGAGTGTCCAACGATCGTTCCAGAACTAAGATCACCACAATGCTCATGCTGACAAGGGCATTGTCCGCACTGACCATTTTGGTGGCTTCTTCAAAACTGGCAAGGATGGTGCAGAGCTCTTTCACCTGCCTCCACTCTCGGTGGCTCAAACACCCGAGGTCCGCACCGACTGCTTGTCAGGCCATGTGTCACTTCGTACTGCCTAATGGCATTGCGCTGCTGCCACAATCGCTGGAGCATGTGGAGGGTGGAATTCCAGCGTGTTGCCACGTCAACAATGTGATGGTTGACGGGGAGGCTGAGCTGATGCTGCAACGCAGCCAGGCGGGACGAAGCAGTGTGCGAACGGCGGAAGTGCGAACTTAGACTTCGAGTCTTCCTCAGCAGGCAGTCCAGACCCGGGTAGCTCTTTAGAAATTTCTGGACGACAAGGTTCATAACATGTGCCAGGCAAGGGATGTGCTCCAGCCTACCGATCTTAAGGGCGGCCAGCAGATTTCGCCCGATATCGCACACCACCTTGCCTGGCACAAGGTTCTTGGCACCCAGTCAGCGCTCGGTCTCGTTGCGGAGAGCCGTCCACAGCTCCTGACCTGTGTGTGGACAGTCTCCAAGACAGATTAATTTCAACACGGCCTGGTTTCTCTGGGCACGTGATGCCACCAGAGCACCTTGGGGGAAAGAGCCCTGCACCATCCCTGCGGTTTTGAAGAGCGTGCGCCGAGCCTGAGAGCCACCGTCACCCCCAGAGACATCCACCCAGCTCACCCAGTGAGCTGTCACAGAGATATAGCGGCCTTGGCCGTGCTTACTAGTCCATGTGTCGGTGGTCAGATGGACTTTTCCGGCCACAGATGTAGACAACACACTTGAAATTTTAGATGACATGTGGCTAGCCCGGGCCGGGACGGCTTTTCTGGCAAAGAAATGCCTGCTCGGCATCTGGTATTAGGGGCAAGCGAGGGCCATGACGTGGCGGATCCCATCTGTGTCCACCAGACGGAAAGGCAACATTTCCAAGGCCAAAAGCCTGGCAATGCCGACATTCAGGCTTTTGGCTTTGGGATGGTTTGGGTTAAAGTGTTTCTTCTGCTCCCAAACCTGGAAGACAGAAGGCTGGCTGCTAGACTGGCCGCTGTACGGCGTGCAGGTCGTCAAACTGGCGGAAGGAGAAGGGGTAGGATGGGTCTCTGGTGGTGCTGGTGGTACTCGGGCGACGGTGGAGTCTGAAGCGGAGGCTGATCCCTGATCATGACTCTGAGAGACATGGGCAGCTGAGGAACGCTTGGTGGTGGCGGAGGAGGAGGAGGCGGAGACAGAGGGTGTGACAGTGGTTGGAGGCCCGGCGTCGGTCTGGCCATTTTTGGCCAAGTGTTGCCTCCATTTCAACTCATGCATTCGCTGCATGTGACTAGACATGTTGGTGGTGGTTAACCACCTAAGGTTCTTGCCTCTACTTATGCGTTTACGGCAAAGGCGGCATATGACATCGCTGGGTGAATCAGAGGCTTGGTCAAAGAAGGCCCAGGCTTGAGAGGTCCTGGACCTTTTTGACGGCGATAAGCGAGGAGCGGGGTTTGCGCTGACCGTGGCTGGCGGAATCATATCAGCGGACTTCTGCGACCGCCCTCTCCCTTTTTGAGGCGGAAACCGTACTGACACTACCCCATCGTCTTCCTCCTCGTCCAGTGATGAAGCGCTCGCAAGCAAATTCTGCTGAAAAGACCACGTTGGATCCGCAATGTCGTCATCATCATCATCAACACAGGTGACTTCGTCGTCTTGACATTCTGCATCCAGGAGCTGCGGGCTACAAGCAAGAGGGACTGCAAGGCGTTGCCGACCGCCCGGGATTTTTGCCGATTGACCAGAGGGCGTCAGAGCAGAGAAAATCATCCTCTTTGGCCTCTTGATCTTTTAACATGCCTTCTGACCCCAACCGCATTTTGTCATCAAAGAGGTCTTCAGAAAATGGATTATCCACAGTGGTGGGTACACGAGTTGACATTTGGGCTGCTTCATGTTGGACGGATGCTGGTGATGCTGATGACGACATTTGTGGCCGTGACTGGGAGGACGAGGAGGTAAGACTACTGGATGCAGGTTGCATTAACCACTGAAGGACAGATTGGCGACGCCCTGACACAGGGCCCTGACCCAGCGATGACAGGCCTGACGGTCCTGCAACTGACGATCCGCTGGCATGCGTGTTGTCGCCAGCACTGGAAGGAGCACCTTCTCTCGTACCTCTACCTCCATGTCCTACCCCGCTCTTTGCTCGCTTACCACCTGAATTTCGCTCCATGTTCAGAAATATAAAAATTTGAGAAGGTATGGAAGAGTTTTGGAAAGTCTCTTATTAAAAGACGGCAAATCACAGCTATTCTCAAATCCCTCAAATCAAACAAAATTGCTGGATTCAAATATAACTGCAAAGTAGATCTATCAACAAAGCTGGCCTGCGCCAAAGTCAAAAAACAAGTATCTGAAATGTATTCGGATAATACAAGGTATTTTTGGCACCAATCAATTCACCTGTGGTGACTATAAAATTGCTGTATTCAAATTTAAGTGCAAGCTGCCTCAATGAACAAAGCTGTAGTGCGCCAAAGTCAAAAAACATGTATCTGTTTCGTTTTCGTATAATACAAGATATTTTTGGCACCTTTCAATTCCTGTGGTGACTATAAAATTGTTGTATTCAGATTTAAGTGCAAGCTGCCTCAATGAACAAAGCTGTAGTGCGCCAAAGTAAAAAAACACGTATCTGTTATGTATTCGTATAATACAAGATATTTTTGGCAGCTTTCAATTCACCTGTGGTGACTATAAAATTGCTGTATTCAGGTTTAAGTGCAAGCTGTCTCAATGAACAAAGCTGTAGTGCGCCAAAGTCAAAAAACACGTATCTGTTATGTTTTCGTATAATACAAGATATTTTTGGCACCTTTCAATTCACCTGTGGTGACTATAAAATTGCTGTATTCAGATTTAAGTGCAAGCTGCCTCAATGAACAAAGCTGTAGTGCGCCAAAGACAAAAAACACGTATCGGTTATTTATTCTTATATTACATGATATTTTTGGCAACTTTCAATTCACCTTTGGTGACTATAAAATTTCTGTATTCAGGTTTAAGTGCAAGCTGCCTCAATGAACAAAGCTGTAGTGCGCCAAAGTCAAAAAAACACGTATCTGTTATGTATTCGTATAATACAAGATATTTTTGGCACCTTTCAATTCACCTGTGGTGACTATAAAATTGCTGGATTCAAATTTAAGTGCAAGGTGGATATATCAACAAAGGTGGAATGGGCAAAATTGAAAATGAACACCTATCTGAAATGTATACTGATAATAAAAGTGGAGTTTTGCACCTAACAAAGAGACCTGCAGTTACTAGAAAAGATGTGTATCCTATAGGTTCAGGCTGCCCAATATCCAGGAAATATTTCAATAGAAAACTGTTAATAATAAAGCTATTGCAGTGCAATGTCTACACTAAGTCTTGGTGAACTTTATCCAGTATTCTTTATAGAGCTTGTCTATTCGTATAATACAAGATATTTTTGGCACCTTTCAATTCAACTGTGGTGACTATAAAATTGCTGGATTCAAATTTAAGTGCAAGGTGGATATATCAACAAAGGTGGAATGGGCAAAATTGAAAATGAACACCTATCTGAAATGTGTACTGATAATAAAGTGGAGTTTTGCACCTAACAAAGAGACCTGCAGTTACTAGAAAAGATGTGTATCCTATAAGTTCAGGCTGCCCAATATCCAGGAAATATTTCAATAGAAAACTGTTAATAATAAAGCTATTGCAGTGCAATGTCTACACTAAGTCTTGGTGAACTTTATCCAGTATTCTTTATAGAGCTTGTCTGTGTTCGCCCGCGGGGGGCCCCCCCTCCGCTCCCCCCCGTGACTTTAAAATTCTCTACCTAACTATATAAAATCTTCCAATCTCTAATCTAACTAAATTGTAAGGATCACAGCTAATAGTAGAGGTTTCTCTGTGAAGAAATATAATAATTTCGCTGAGCTGTTTGGACACAAGCAGAGCGCACGTCCTTCTGCTCTGAGACGCTGAGAGACACTGAGGCTGAACAGGAAACGCTGTTCTATGTAAAACGAGGTCATGCGATTTTTCCAGCCAATCGCAACCATACACATCCCAGTCATGGCGCCGCACACACATCTCACCCTGCTCTATTATGTATGCTGATTTGCTGGCCGACAAAATGACAGTAAGCGCCGAAAATTGCGCGATCATAATAGATGATGCACAGATTTTAACCTAAATTATCGCATGATCTAAAAAATCCGATCACCATAAAAACTGTGCAGATTTCAACTTTGTCGATAATAATCGCTCAACACTATCCATTTTCTCTAGCGGGTGTACTCCTTTTTTTTTGTTGCCAGCGGTTTAGACATTGATGGCTGTGTATTGAGTTATTTTGAGGGCACATTAAGGCCTCGTTCACACGGCTTATTTGTCCGCGGATTGGCGCCGTACTCCGCGCCGGATTTGCGCTGCAGTATGGCGCCAATCCGTCGGAGTAATTACGGTAATCCACTGCTCTCATAGAGAACAGTGGATTCCGTCGCTCCTCCCCGCTCGGCGAATCCACCGTGGGGGGAGAAAGTGACATGCACATTATTTACGGCGCGTACGCGCCGTAGATAATGACAGTCTATGGGGCCGGGGAGCGGCGCCCCCTCCGCGCTCCGGCCCTGCCCCCGTCCCGCCCCTTATTCGCAATCCAGCTCACAAATCCGCCGTGAATAAGCCGTGTGAACATGGCCTAAATCTACACTGTTATATAAGCTGTACGCTGACTACTTTACATTATATAAAAGTGCCAAATTATCAATGTTGTCCCAAAATGTGAGGGGTGTACTTGCTATTATGAGATACTGTAAGTACCACATGTACCATATAAGAATCCAAAAGGTTAGTTAAAGAAACAGCCCAGGATATGGAAAAAAATCTGAAATAGATGCTTTAGCAACTAACAAACAGCACCTAATAAGGAGTACCCAAATAACCACAAGGATATGTAACAGCAGAAGATCTCTTTGAAGAAAACACTTTGGGCCACATGTATGAAAACTGACTAGGTCTAAAACTCACTTTGTTTACCCATAGCAACCAATAAGAGGGCCTTTTTCATTTCATATAGTGTTCTGGAGTGAGAAAATTAGAAGGGTGCTCTGATTAGTTGCTATGGGCAATAAGGTGAGTTTTAGACCTACACAGTTTTCATACATGTGATCCTTTATGTTGTATTTTCTTTGTTGATGGTTGCCCTGTCAATCCATCCCAGCTATGGAGGCTTGAAAATTGGGCTGAAGAGACAAGAAGAGGAGAGGTCAGCGTAACTGGTCGTTTAGCAATTGTATATCTCCATTGACTGGGAACTGGATTCAGTCAAACAGCTGGAACTGGGCATGGTCAGGTATTGTTCCTCCTCTCTTTGGGCCTCTCATCTAAAAACTGAAGTTCAAAACTGAAGTGGAACTCTTAATGAGTAGGGAAACATGAATGTCATCCTTAAAAGGGTTGTCTCACCATGTTGTTTCTCTAAGCCACATCAAGCTTCAGGCTCACACTTCCTGTTCAAGCTGTGGGTGGTTCTACAGCAGTGGTTGGAACTTCAGCTCTGTTATTACAAGCTGAGCCTGTTAAATTGAAATTAGTGGTGGAGGTTTCTAAACAGCAGGCTACAGAGCTCTAAATGTTTAAAGTTGATCAGTAAGAAAAATAAAGCACTGTCCTGCTGATAATGATAATGAATATTCTATAAAGGGAAACAAAATCAGAACAGAAATGTATTTCGTTATCACCTTTATTTAACTTTGTACAGAAATATCAAGCTAATCAATGAATTATGAATATTCCTTAAAGTTTAATAGTTATAACTACCTTACCAATCCTCAACCACTCCCCTTTAAATACTTCCCATGTACCGATAGTCTCTGTACTACATATTCCCTCTCAACATAGTTATATGAGAAATGAAACCAATTACTAGCTGCCACATTGACCAACATGGGAGCTGCAGGAGATCATTAGAGTAAGTATGACTTCTTTAGTTTTTTTTCACTATTTTAAGCCCCTTTTAAAAAGTTAAGATGGTCAGACTGCCCCATTTAAGAATCAAACTTTTCTATTGAAGACAAAATCCTTTCTACACAATCAGATAGAAGAATTTTATATGTATGTTATTTAACCCTAGTATGCATGATGTTACAAATCTACAGGTTCACATAACCCAGAACTCAAATAAATAACTTTTACAAGTTTATTTCAAAATTGCCAAGTAAGATAAGAAAAATACACAAAATTGTAATTTATTTGTTTGCAGAGAACACCAAAAAAGTAAGTACATAGGCCTAAAAGGCACACGTCATGCATTCTAGGTTATTGATCCTCTTAATTATGTAACAATTTTATTTCAAAATTACTAAGTAAGATATCAAAAATACACAACCAAGGGTATTAAAATATAAACAAGCTGAAAATACATTTCTTTTTCAACTTTTCTTTTTCAATTTTATTGGTCTTCCAAACAATTTACACTTTTCACTTCTGAAGAATGTTCTTTACAGACATGTTCTCCACAAATGGTACAGTAATGCTCAGTTTTCCTGTCTTTGTTTGTTGGACAAATAAAACAATGCTTTAGTCTTCTTTCTACTGGATCTGGAATTTCCTGGAAATGTACATCACACAATTTAATTCTCTAGTTTGCTTTGGCAGCATTTTATGTTGCTTTGCTGCATCATGTGAGGCATTACATGTTCATGACAAAGGTCCTTCAAGAATAGGCATCTCTTGTCCCTCCTATTAGCATGTTCAGCGAGTTTCAGTATAAATAATGTAGGAATTTAAGGGCTGATACATCAAGTATACTTGAAAATATGACTAAAGACCAATGTTTTGTTTGCCTCTTGCATGAATATTCTCCAACCATTTCATCCATCTTGTCCAAACCTCCTTAGCTTTATTATAGTTTAGGATGATTTATGGTTTTGGTTTCTTATTATTGCTGTCAATACCGGAATCCTGATGTATGGTATTGAGTAATATAACTGATTTCTCCTTATTCGCTTTGTAAGACACAATTGTTGATTTGTTGCTGAAACCAAAGGCACTATCATAAAGTTCTCGCTGTGAATTGTGCTTCATCACCGGAGGAATATCTCGTCGATATGGCTTCATAGTACCAACAACTGTAATATCATTTTCAAGCAAAAAATTGCCCAGTTCAACATTAGTAAAGTAATTGTCCATTGTTATGTTTCTATCAGAATTGTAAATTGGTAGAGCAAGTGTCTTTACAATGGAGCTCCAAGTGTCTTTCTGCACTGGAGTTCCAACTTCTTTTCCACAGTAGATAAGCCCATTTATCCCATAATAATTGACAGAATCACAAATCCAGAATATTTTCAGTCCATACTTGGCTGGTTTACTAGGCATATATTGAATGAACTTGCAACTTCCTCAGAAGACTACACATCAAGTATACTTGAAAATATGACTAAAGACCAATGTTTTGTTTGCCTCTTGCATGAATATTCTCCAACCATTTCATCCATCTTGTCCAAACCTCCTTAGCTTTATTATAGTTTAGGATGATTTATGGTTTTGGTTTCTTATTATTGCTGTCAATACCGGAATCCTGATGTATGGTATTGAGTAATATAACTGATTTCTCCTTATTCGCTTTGTAAGACACCATTGTTGATTTGTTGCTGAAACCAAAGGCACTATCATAAAGTTCTCGTTGTGAATTGTGCTTCATCACTGGAGGAATATCTTGTCGATATGGCTTCATAGTACTAACAACTGTAAGATCTTTTTCAAGCAAAAAATTGCCCAGTTAAACATCAGAAAAGTAATTATCCATTGTTATGTTTCTATCAGAATTGTAAATTGGTAGAGCAAGTGTCTTTACAATGGAGCTCCAAGTGTCTTTCTGCACTGGAGTTCCAACTTCTTTTCCACAGTAGATAAGCCCATTGGTAAATTGGTAGAGCAAGTGTCTTTACAATGGAGCTCCAAGTGTCTTTCTGCACTGGAGTTCCAACTTCTTTTCCACAGTAGATAAGCCCATTTATCCCATAATAATTGACAGAATCACAAATCCAGAATATTTTCAGTCCATACTTGGCTGGTTTACTAGGCATATATTGAATGAACTTGCAACTTCCTCAGAAGACTACACATTGCTCATCCACAGATATATTATCACTAGGATTATAGAGCATGGTACAATTATTGATAAAAATATTCCAAATGTAGTAGTAGTGATCCATTTCCAACCTCAGAGGACAAGTTTGCTTATCATCAAATCTAAGACTTCTCTGAATATCCTCATATCTATACACTGACATTGTTGCTTTGTATTATAGGTCAGAATGTGGGTCCAGAAATAATTCTCTGATAGAAACATAACAAGATTTTTGCCACCCATGTTATGTAGATATAGTTTTATGCGATAGGCATTTTGGTATAACAATGCTTTTTTGGAAAACCACATATAAACAACTGGAAATTACCAACCACTACAAACTTGAGGAATACCTGGAGTTTCAAAATTCTAACTAAAATAATATTGCAGAAAAAAGCAAAATAGTAAGGTAGCGGGCCTAAAAGGCCCGGGTTATGCATTCTAGGGTTAATGCAAAATTACAGGCTGAAAAGGGCAAATTGAAAAAGCTGGAGGTAGTTTTGGTGGGTAAGTGAACAGATCAATGTGTTCAAGTACTTAAAGGGGACAATGTAGCATGGTGCACAATTATTGCTTTGTGTCTTTAGATAATTATTCCTAAATGGAAGCTAGACATGATCTTTTGGAAAATAAACTTAGGAGCTGGACACTTATGCTTATTGACACTTTTCTTAGCCTAAGCAATGCAGAGGTAAAATTTTTGTTTAGATTTAACCACTCCTAGAGCTTTACTGTCGACAACTAATGCACTATTTCAGTAATTCTTTTCAGCTATGACTAATTTAATTGAGCAAACAAGAAGGATTATTCTTTTAAGATTTTTGAGGAAAAAAAAGCAACCATTCCCTCACAAGAATAAGCATCTACCTTTAAAAGGGTGGTCTATTTGCATCTGAATGTAGGAAAACCAGAGCCAAAGAAAAGCATGCTTTAAGATGGTTCATGGTCTGCACAGTGAAAGCCGACAAGACTTGTGTACCACCTTCTAGGTAAGGAAAGGTACTACTACTAAGGAAAAAAGACTGGTAAGAGTAATAAGTAAACCCAAGTAATATCTGGAAGTAGTTAAGCTTGCAGACTGTAATGAATTTGTCTTAATCCATATGGATCCCCCCCAATAAAAAAACAGCCGATAAATGGTAATTTTTAGCACTTAAATCAGCAGGTCTATAATCTTGCAAATAAGGAATGCTCCCACTGAGGAGAGCAGGACAAAACAGAAAAGAAGGTGATTGGTCCTGAGATCCCTAGAATAGATTATGATATCCAGTAGGTAAACTTGAAAGAACTGATCTACAACACCTTGGAAAATTGATTTTATGACGTACCAACAACGACTAGAAACTAAAAAAAACCTAAGTGACTCTCCAGATATTCACAGTGTTAATGGTAGACCACCATTTTTCACCCTTTTCAATCCTAATCAAATTATATGCTCTCCAAAAATTCAATTTCATGAAGTAGTGAGATGCCTTAAGATGGAAAGCTCAAATAATAGGAAGTGATTATTCATCTTTCATGATTATCTTGTTCAATCACAAAAGTCAATGCATGTTCTCAAAGAGCCATCTTTCTTTTACCCAATGAAAAAAACTATTTTGGCAGGTAAAGTGGATTTTCAGATGGAGGCCTCTCAAGGTTCTTTTCTATATAACTTGTCATAACCTTAGACTTTAGCCGAGATAATGGATATACTCCTATACTAGAAGGTTTTCAGCAAAAAGGCACAAATGGACAGCATTGTGGGTAAGTGCCATTTGTGTCGGGGACAGTCAGGGCACACACAGAGACACAGACGAGTGAGGCCATGATACTGGTCTCGACCTCTGTCCCTGCCTTTTGGGGAACCTGACTCCTTACCAAGTCGGCCCCAACCAGAAGACTGGTGACTGCTCTGAGTAAATGAAACACAGACAAAGACAAACAAACACGGAACAAACAAGGGAAGTCGGGCAGACCAAGTCCGTAACAAACGGGCAGCGCAGTACAAAAACGTAAGTCAAAGAATGAGCAGAAATCAAGCAGGAGTCAGAGAGCACAGAAAGTCAAATAAGAGTAAAGGTGAACTATAGGAACAGAGAACCGTATAGCAGACAGAGGACAGGAAGGTGAGGCTATCAATAGGAAAGGGGAGGAAGGAGAACAGAAGTGATAGGAAGAGGGAACTGTCAATCACCAAGAGAAGAGGTTAACCCCAATATTTCTGGAAGGCTTTTGGCCATGGGCATTGGCCAGAAATCAATTAGGCATACAGAGTATGCAAACAGAGTTCACACTAGAAGAGATGTAGAGGCCGAAGCCACATTTATGGTCGCAGCAGCCGTGGCCGGCGACCAAAGCCAGATGCATAGGGCCTATCTGGCACGAACGTGACAATCTGCTTATACAATTTTGATTGCAAGAAAAGATCACAAATGAAATCGAGACAGGAAAAGAAGGAGGATTGTTAACACAATGTTTTAAACAAAAAAACTCCAATAAAGAATCTGAGTGCCTAGGCTATAACTAAAGAATGTTTTTTTAAGTCATAGTAATTCCAGGAGACTTGGAATGCTAAAATTAAATGCATTCTACAGGAAGAGCTCCTATTATCTGTATGTAAACTGATAGAAATGAACTTAGTACAATGTGGGGTCAGACCTTAAAGGAGTTGTCTTACCATGCTGTTTCACAGAGCCACAGGCAGCTTCAAAAGCACACTTCCTGGTAAGGCTGTGGGTGTTTCTACAGCACTGATAGGCATATAAGCTCTGCTATAGGATTGGAGATAATACACAGCAGGGAATAACTCATCATGGTTACACAGTCCCTTCCATCAATTAGAGATAAGAGAGAGCAGTGTATACTTGCAGTAGATTAATTTTTTTTTTATCTTCTGATTAAAGCAAAACAAAAGCAGCAATGTATTTGGTAATAGTCTTCATTTACTTTTACCTACAAGTTAAAATCCCCTTTAAGTCTCAGCTGAGTCAAATCTTAGTAAATCAGTTAGAGGCATGAAAAGAATATACAATCCTGTGGCTTAAAATAGGTCAGTAGAGTCACCCACAGCACTTTGATCCACATAAGCTTTACAAGATTTGTGAAGCAATGATGAGATAAATTGAATAAAAACTGAAATTTAAAAAAAAAAAATGTTGCTTGGGGAAAAATAGAGTAAGGCCCAAGTTGGTTCCTCCAGAGTAACCTTGGCCAGGATGATTTTTTACTTCTGAGGTCAATCTAGGAAACATAGATGAAGATGCTATTTATAATAGTGTCACACGATGCCATGATCCATCTGCTTGGAAGAACATAAACTAGGAACCAAAAAAATTTAATCAGTAATAACGTTGAGTTCTAAATAAATGAAATAAAGGTATACGTGAATGCAATATCATATCATTTATTCCACACACTGAATGCCAGAAAAAAGTCAAAATTACATGTTTTTGGTCATCCTACCTACAGAGTAATCAAAGTCCCATATACCCTAAATTGGTACCAATAAAAACCACAGCTCACCCCTTAAAAAATAAACCACACAAAGTTCAAACAATGGAAAAATTAAAGAAAAAAGTTTTTGTAGCCTGTATATGTCTATGTTTATGGGACAATATGTAAGTTATTGCTCTTAGAAGGCAGAAGTGAAGAAATAATAAACAAAAAATAGGTGTGTCATTAAGGTGTTAAAGACTTCTCAGAAGGCTGACAAAGAAAAGGTTAAAGAGAACATGCATGGCTCATATACTTAAGAGCATAGAGACCACCTAAGCATAACAAGAGCACACATGAAGAGCACAAAATTAAAAGTGTACAGTATACTGGATAATAAATCCCTGAAAGACTTTAGGATCCCCATTAAATTGTACCATAAAAGGAAGACATGGCAAAAAGGTAGACCTGCAAAGCTTTACTGGGCTCTAGAGATGGGCGAATTTCTCAAAAATTCGATTCGGTCACTTCGCCGAATTTTCCGACAAAAATAAATTCGGTCCGAATTATTTCTTCGGCACGAATCGCGTTAAAAAGCCTATTTTCCAGGCTGCACAGAGCCTACAGGGTGCTGTAGAACGTTGTGCCATGCTTAAATATGCTGAGGGAGCTTGGTTTGGTCTTCATACAATGTTGTGTTTTTAGTATGACACCAGAATTACTACCCCTTATTAGAACACTTCACTATAAAATTCCCTGGGCATTTAAGGGAGGGCAAAACTGACCAAAAAAACTCAAGCGGGAATGTAGCCTGATAAAGTGATTTGGGAGCGAAAGCTGGGAAAAAAACAAGCTGAGAGCTCAGGTGGCAACATTAGTGACAGAGTGGGAGGGGACGGGGGCAGCCACAGCACATGAGGTCAGGCAGTGGCAACAATGACATTCTGGAGGTGGGAAAACACGAGGAAGCCACAGAGTGGCACAATGGGCTGAGAGCGGAGGTCACGGCGGCAGCAGTATGAGGTCAGGCAGTGGCACAAGACATTCTGGAGGCGGCAAAACAGTATTAGGCCACAGAGTGGCACAATCACACAGTGTGGAGGTCACGACAGCAGCAGAATAAGATCAGGCAGTGGCACAATGACATTCTGGAGGCGGCAAAACAGTATTAGGACACAGAGTGGCACAATTACACAGTATGGAGGTCACGGCGGCAGCAGTATGAGATCAGGCAGTGGCACAATGACATACTGGAGGTGGCAAAACAGGAGGAAGCCACAGAATGCCACAATGACTGAGAGCGGAGGTCATGGCGGCAGCAGCATTAGGTCAGGCAGTGGCACACTGACACAGTGTGGAGGTCTCGGCAGGAGTCTCAGCAGCAGCATGAGGTCAGAGAGTGGCACAATGACATTCTGGAGGTGGCAAAACAGGAGGAAGCCACAGAGTGGCACAATGACTAAGAGCGGAGGTCACGGCGGCAGCAGCATGAGGTCAGGCAGTGGCACAATGACATTCTGGAGGCGGCAAAACAGTATTAGGCCACACAGTGGCACAATCACACAGTGTGGAGGTCACGGAGGCAGCAGTATGAGATCAGGCAGTGGCACAATGACATGCTGGAGGCGGCAAAACAGTATTAGACCACAGAGTGGCACAATCACACAGTGTGGAGTCACGGCGGCAGCAGTATTAGATCAGCAGTGGCACAATGACATTCTGGAGCGGCAAAACAGTATTAGGCCACAGAGTGGCACAATTACACAGTGTAGAGGTCCACGGCAGCAGCAGTATGAGATCAGGCAGTGGCACAATGACATTCTGGAGGCGCAAAACAGTATTAGGCCACAGAGTGGCACAATCACACAGTGTGAGGTCACGGTGGCAGCAGTATGAGGTCAGCAGTGGCACAATGACATTCTAGAGGCGGCAAAACAGTACTAGGCCACAGAGTGGCACAATGAACAGTATGGAGGTCACGACAGCAGCAGCATGAGATCGGGCAGTGGTCACAATGACATTCTGAGGTGGCAAAACAGTATTAGGCCACAGTGGCACAATCACAGTGTGAGTCCGACAGCACAGCATGAACAGCAGGCACATGACATCTGAGGTGGCAAAACAGGAGAACCACAGAGTGGCACACTGACTGAGAGCGAGGTCACGCGGCAGCAGCATGAGGTCAGGCAGTGGTACAATGACACAGTGTGGAGGACATGGCAGCAGCCACAGCAGCAGCATGAGGTCAGACAGTGGCACAATGACACAGTGTGGATGTCACGGCAACAGCAACAGCAGCAGCAGCATGAGTCATAGAGTGGCACAATGACAGAGTGTTGAGGTGGGTGGCAATACCAGTCCCTGGTAAAGATGGTGATAGGCAGATGGAGAAACTGTCAGCAGATGTGTGCATCAGGCGGGTGGCGGCATCAGAATAGTGGCTGAGGCAGGTAGTTTGAACCCAGACTGACGCCTAAGGCATTGGTGTGTGGAAATCCTGGCCGATCCACGCCTGATTCATCTTGACAAAGGTCAGTCGTTCCACATTTCCCGTGGACAAGCGGGTTCTCCTTGGGGTAACGATGGCCCCCACCGCACTGAACACCCGCTCTGATGCCACACTACTGGCCGGGCAGGACAGCTTCTCCACTGCAAACTCGGCAAGTTGCGGCCACACATCCAGTTTGGCTGCCCAGTAGTCCAGCGGATCTTCTAACTGAGGTGGCAGAGTGCTGTCCAAGTAGGCCACAACCTGTTGGTTCAGGGTCTGCTCCAGGTCCTGCTGCTGCTGCTGCTGGCGACTGCCCTCCTCACTAGGCGGGTGAAGGAAGCTGCTCATCAGTGACTCCAGACTTAGGTTACTACGCCGGGACGTCCGATTGTGTCCGGTATTGACGGGCTGTGTGATCCAGCCTGTTAATTTATTGACCATTATCTTAAGCCCCTTGTGGAACTGTTACCCTCATTCGTTAAAGACACAATGGACGTCCTGAGGCGGATTTACGGGATTTGCATTGAACCTGGAACGTACCTGGTTACAGCTGACGTAGAGTCTCTTTACACCAACATCCGTCATGTCGACGGACTTACAGCGGTTAATTTTTTTTCTTCAAAGGAGTGATCTTGAACCAAAATTATTTCAACTAATTTTGGACCTCCTGGAATTTATTTTGTCACACAATTTTTTTGTATTCAGAGACAACTATTATGTGCAACAACGCGGTACTGCTATGGGGGCCGCATGCGCCCCAGCGTATGCTAATCTGTTTTTAGGCTACTGGGAGCGTGGTATTTTTCAGGAAGACACCATAGGGTCTACGGATTGTGTATCTTGTTGGTTAAGGTACATTGATGACGTGCTGTTTATATGGCACGGCACAATGTCCCAACTTGAGGATTTCATGATGAATCTCAACAATAATGATTTGAATATTAAACTTACTTATAAGGTTGATATAAAACAAACTGATTTTTTGGATATCTCTATTTGCATTGATGAAGGGAATATGTTACAGACTGATGTGTGTCGGAAAGATACATCCGTCAATTCCCTTCTACATGCATCTTCATTCCATAATCCGGCTACCATAAAAGCTGTTCCCATAATCTGAATTTTGAGGCTCAAGCTTTAGACCTAAAAGAACGGTTTTTGGAACGTGGATATAGCAATAGATCAATGAAGCAGGCGTACTTTAGGGCAAAAAAAACCCCCAAGGAACCAACTTTTACAATCAAAACAATTGCAGGATAAACAAAGGATTAACAACGGTGATATGCAAACCAGGTTCATTACTACTTATAACCAACAATGGGTGAACCTGCGTAGAATCCTTTGTAAACATTGGAATGTACTTAAAACAGATCCCCTTCTTGTGAAAGAGATCTCCGATTATCCCCTCATGACAGCTCGCAGGGCACCTAATCTAAGAGACAAACTTGTATCTAGTCATTACGTGGTTGAGAAATTAAATCCATTTTCTACTAGGGGTCCTAAACGTGGCTTTTTCCCATGTGGGAATTGTGTTGCGTGCTGCAACATGACCCGCACGAACATCTTTGGCACTTCTGATAAATCACGTGTCTTTTCGATTCTGCACTATATTTCGTGCAGTACGAAAAACGTTATTTATATGGCACAGTGCCCTTCTGAGAAAATTTATATTGGGATTACATCAAGAGAACTGAAAGTACGGGTTCGTGAGCATGTCCGTGACATCTCAGTAGCAAGAGACTGTGACGATGTGTCACAACTAAAAACATTACCCAGACATTTCCTGAAATATCACGGATGCAATCCCAAAGGACTCAAAGTCTGTGGCATTGACATCGTACATCTTGGTATTAGAGGGGGCAATACCATGAAGGCACTACAACAACGGGAGACCAAATGGATTACTATTCTTAATACTCTGTCTCCCATTGGCCTAAATGAAAAACTTGATTTTTCCCCATATTTGTAGTACCATTGTGATATACACCTTCTTGTCAAATTATGGTTACCAATTCTTTCTTGCTGTTCTGATTACTAATATATTCTTCTTAATACTCCTTCCCTTTGAATATCTTATCTCTATTTTATTTTACATTGTTTTTCATTTTAATATTTTTTAATTATTTTTCCCTATGCTCTTATTGTAGTGGCTTAGTTGATCATCCTGTCATCTCTTCGAAAGAACATCTGGATCTGTGATATTTCTCATTTATATTGTTGACAACTGTTGTGGCCATTATGATAATATGTTTTGATGTTTTGTGACAATATGTAAATAATTACTGCTACACTGTTGTCTGTTAGGCTACAGTAACTGCTTTAAGGTATCATGGTGTACTTATTCAGCTTTATCGCTGTAGGATAAGATCCTGTTCCTTATATCTATTTGTAGTTGATTACCTGTGATCTTCCCTTTTGTTGTTGTCCGCCAGGGACTGTGCGCATGCGCGGTGCGGACGGTGCGGCGCCCGCTCGGCTCTGGCGATCTTTACGTGTGGCGCGCATGTCCGGAAGTGTGGCACTCCGGGCATGCGCGTCATGACGGTTTCGCCGGAAGTGGGGCAGCGGCGCGGCCGTTTTCGAGCACTGCGCATGCGCCGCTTTATATCCCTAATTGGCGGCATTCTATTCAAGACTATATAACTGCACTGTATCTACTAGTCACTATCCCCCTGAGGAAGCGTCAATTGACGCGAAACGTACGTTGGGGTGGGTGTTGGATAGGGTGAACTACTGGTAAGAAATACTGTTACCTTTTTTGTGCAAATCTCTGTCTCCCTTGGCTTGTTGGCTGCACTGATTTACTAAGTATTTACCTATATGCCTTCTTTATTGTCCTTGGGAACGCTGCCTACTGTTTGTAATTGGTAATGCAACTTTAGCTTTACTATGGTAACAATATGCACATTCTTCTTGCCTGTATTTTCACCCTGTCCACCCATATCTTTCTTGGATCTCTATGGACATATACTAATTTACACTACTGTCTTTTAATATTTGTAAACAATAAAAGTATTTTTATATCCTATACTCTCAGTCTTGCTTCGGTTTCATATGGTCTATTGAGAGGGGGGCATTATGTGGTTGGTTCAGTGTGTCTCTGAACTATTTATACCTCAAAGGTCTGGATTATTTTGGTGTAGATATTAGGTTACTACTGATGGAGCTGGAAACTGTTTACCCCCCCCACTTCCCCAGCAGCCGCGGCAGTAGTACTGAGCGCTGAGGAACCCCCGGTCAGACCTGTCAGAGGAGGGACTATGCCGCACAAAGGCAGCAGCCAACTGATTACGGAGGATTTCCCTATAGTATTTGAGTTTGTCTTCCCTCTCAATAGCTGGGAAAAAGGCTCCCATTTTGGACCGGTAGCGAGGGTCCAATAGGGTGGAGAGCCAGAAGTCATCCCTCTGCCGGATGCTGACTATTCGGCTGTCACTAGCCAGGCAAATAAGCATGCTGCGGGCCATCTGCACAAGTGCTCCGAGGGGCTCCCTGCCTCCATTCCACTGTATACTGCCACGGTGCTTGGGGTCCCTCTGCCTCATCTTCCTCATCTCCATCCACCCCTCCAGCTCTCTGCTCCTCCTCTCTTGTCACCTGGGTAGAAAATCCACTCATTTCACCAGACAATCTTCTGCTCCAATGGGCCTCCTCCTCCTTTCCCCTTTCAGTCCCCACCGGACTCATGTGGCCACGAGGATGTAGTCGCCCCGTCTCCAGTCCCCTGCCAGAAGATTTTTCAGCATCTGTTTCAGGACATGAAGCAGTGGAATGATGTTATTCATCCCGTAGTCCTGGTGACTGACAAAATAACGTCGCCTTCTCGAATGGCCTCAAAAACGGCAGGTGTAACGCATGAGCTCCACTGGCTGACATCAAAGTTACACAGGGGAGTACTTCTGTCTGCCTGGATCATCAAAAAATCGTTAATGGCCTTTCTCTGTTCATTACAGTCGGTCCAACATGTGCAGGCTGGAATTCCAGCGGGTGGAAACATCGCATATCAGAGTGTGTTGGGGAGGCCGTTCTGCCGCTGCAACTCGAGGAGGGTGTTCCTGGCTTTGTACGAATGGATAAAAGTGCATGCACAGTTTCCTGGCCATTTTCAGAATGTTCTGAAGATCGGTGGAAGACTTCAGGAACCTTTTCACAACCAGATTGAACACGGCAGCCATGCAGGGCGCATGGAACATCCCTGAACTGCAGCGCGGACACCATGTTCCTCCCATTGTCCGTCACCATGGTTCCGATTTGTAGTTGGCGCGGAGAAACCCCACACATCGATTTCTTGCTGCATGACGCGGAGCAGTTTCTCCCCTGTGTGACTTCGTTCGCCGAGGCAAGCCAGGTGTAGAACTGCGTGACACCGCTGTGCCCTACACATGTGGTATGATGGAGCAGTACTTGTGGAGGCTGAGATGGTGGTGGTGGTGGAGGAGGCGGACATTGGCGCAGGTGCAGCAGTTTGACAACGTGGAGGAGAAAGCGGCGTCTCCTGTCCAAGTTGTTGGTGTGCCTGGGCTGGAAGCACATTCACCCAGTGGGCCGTAAAGGACATGTAATGGCCCTGACCGTAGTTACAGCTCCAGACGTCCGCGCTGCCGTGCACCTTGGAACAAACCGATAAGGACTCAAGGACTCAAGGACTGACCCACCTTCTGTTCTACATATTTATGAAGTGCTGGTACTGCCTTTTTGGAAAATAAATTACGGCTTGGAACTCTCCATCTCGGCTCGGCACAAGCCATTAGTTCTCTGAATGGTGCAGAGTCCACCATTTGGAAAGGGAGGGACTGCAATACAAAAACTTGGACAGGAGCACGGTCAGCTGCTGCACCTAGGATGGTTGGACGCATACTGTTGTCTCTTTGCAATCGCCTCGCTGAACGACAGCTGGCGCCATGAGTAGCGAGGAGCAGAGACATCTGGACCAGGAGATGATGGCAAAGAGAGCCAGCTCCCTTTTGCAGAGGTGGTGGAGCCTTGACTGGCTGCAATGGCAATGCGTGCCACTGGGCGCTGCTGCTGCAGTTTGCTGCGGCGGCAGGATGGACCACCACATCTGAGCCACGTTTCTCCCAGGCCACCGGATGGTGACGCTGCATGTGTTGACGCAGGGCCGTGGTGCCAACGTTAGCTCCCCTGCCACGCTTCATTTTTTGCCCACAGATTCTACATATACCCATATTCGGCTCCTCCGGTGTCTTAGCAAAGAACTGCCACACCGCCGAGTATCAGATTTTACCGCCAACGCTCCGCACTGAGTGACTACTGCCGCCGCTGCCTCGCTGAGCCCCTGTGCCGCTAATTTCTTGGACCTGCGAAGCGGGTTTTTTACCCCGTGGCCGCTTGGCTCCCGACCTCACACTGCTGACTCACGGCCACACGACCCACTTGCTGGCTGCCCTGCTGCCTGACGCTCAAGCTGATGCCCTCTTCTCCTGACGATGATGAAGCCCTTGCCTCACCTGGCTCCCAAGTGCGGTCGGCTACATCATCATCTATTTGTGTTTCATCGTCACTGCTGTCCTCATCACCGGTCTTGGTATGCCGAGGCTGACCTCTCACAACATGACCTCCCATGCAACTCTCCACATCTATACTTTGCCGCCTACTGCAAGAAGCAGGCGATATTGGCCCCAATTAGTCGCTGCCAAGTAGCTGCTGACTGCCCTCCTCAAATTGTTCATCCTCGCTATGTAGTGGCGCTGAGCCCAGATCACATAGTAGATCTCTTGCTGAGGGAACCGGATGGGACAGAGGCGGGCTGAGGACAGGTGAGGGCCGCTGACACGCTCCCGGGCCATGCCAACTAATGGTTGTGTCTGAGTTCCCACCGACTCTTGGCTGGGGTTGTCAGATGTCATCTGAGAGGAAGAGGATGACCAAGTCAACCAATCAAGAACCCTTGGGTTGCTGAACAACACACGGCCGCTAGATGACAGCGGCAGTTGTGGCCTCACCGAGTGACCCCTGCTGCGACATCCCCTTGCTGTGCTGCGACCTGGGCCTGTTCCAGGAATGTTTGTGCCACTGCCACTCGCAGGTGCAGAGCCTGCCACCTCTCTGTCTGACATACTGTTTGTTCTAAAATGTACAGACACTGTTTGATGATGATATCTGTATATGATAAATATACACCCTGTTTTTGACTCCAAATGAACCCACTAAGAAGCTTGGGTAACCCTTGGATATAAATTGCGCTCCACAAATGGCCAGGAAAAATTTACTTGTATGTGTCGTTTAAAAACACTGTGTGTTTTACTAAATGTAAAAGCACAAACAGGCTTAATTAACCTTCGGACATAATTAGGTACGGGAAAAAAATTTTATAATTTTGGCGTTGAAAAAACGGTTTTTTTTTGTCAGCCACCAGCAAAACAAGCTTATTTAACCCTGGATTTAAATTGCGCCAAAGAATTGAGCCGCACAAAATAGTACTTTGTAGGTGTTACAATTGCGTGTTTTTTTTACGCAACAACAAGAGATACGTTGAAATTTAAACCCCTTTCTTGTGAATTAGGCTACAGGAAAAATTTTATATTTTGGCGTTGAAAAAGACGGTTTTTTTGGGGTAGAGAAAATTTTCGCAATAAATTGAGCACCAAAAATGAAGTGGTTTTGTATTGAAAAACGCTGTTTTTTTTTAAATAATACAAAGGAACTGGTTTAGCCCCCAAATTGGTTATTGAATGTATATGCACTGCATGGATGCACACTGATTTCGATCCAAACCCCAAAAATTAGAAATAGAATTTTAAGAGAACACCCTCTGAGACAAGCTGAGACACCCCAAGAAATCGCTAAATAAAAATCAATTTTAAAATAAAATATCACCCAGGGGCGCCCCTTTCCCCTGATGACACATGAGAGAGTGTGAGCTCCCGGCGCGCCCCGGACTTTTATATGCGGTGACGTCACAGAAACCCGCCGGTTCCCGATTGGCTTCATCTCTGCACTGAAAGCAGGCTAGGCCCTTCCTCCCAGAGTCTTTGCCCATTAGCGCCATGTGCTCGCAGCCTTTTATCAAACAAAAAACACACTTCGTTTAACCCCAAAGTACCCCCAAAATTCGACTTCGTTCCCCAACCGAAGTTTTCCTTAAAATTTTAAAAAAGAATTCCATTTATTTGAATCAATTCGCCCATCTCTACTGGGCTTTCATTCTCCTCTTTCTTACATTTTGCTTGAATAAAATTATGTATTTTGGGGATGTATTTATAGTTTTTGTTTGTTACCCTGTATGCGACTGTAATGTATTTGTTATATCTCTGACATATTTATAATACTTGGGAATACTTGTGCTTCAAGAGGGTTATTGGTGTGCTCTTGGATAACCTTGGATACCCCCTGCATTGTCCTCTTCCAAGGATTCTTACATTAACCACTTCACTATCCCAGCCAATCACATATTTTGAGATTTGCTCCTTCTCTAGATCACCAAGAAAACTTACATTTATCCCTCTTATTGTCTTAGACCAATAGGGTTGGATTCAGTCAGTTCAGAAAAACTGGGAGCAACCAGAAATATTTAAAATCCACAGTTTAAATCCATATGAGAGAAAGAAGAAAATAATAGAGATAAACAATTCATGCTAAAGGAAAAGAGGAGGAGGCCTTTTACACATTTCAGGCTGTTTCAGCCCTTAGTCTATCTTTGTATAAACACACCAGAAACAGTATTAATCTGAATACTACCAAAAAGATATTCACCAAACACTGTATCATACATAGTCGTACATTGGTATTGCAGAACGTTGAATATTAAACTTTACATGTATGTAGTGTGCAAATTTGTTATTAGTGGTAAAAAACATGTTAACACTATCAATAGGTGCAAGATTAGATAAAGGAGGAAATAAAGAGCAGCTATAGTGCATTTCATGATTGTAGAACCCTATATATCATGTTGAAAGAAATTGCTGTGTTGCTTATCAAGAAAAGTACAGTGGTCTTATTTAGCGACTTGGCAGAATCAAATTAAGAGAATCCTTCCGCACTTAGAATCTGTACTCATGTATCAGAATTGAGATCGCTATCTACACTGACAACACAAATGGGTGGCCTTATCAGATGCCCTGGTGTTATATTAAATGCAGCACTACCTATGTTGATGTATGTAACATCTAATGTTTTCTTTTTCTGAAATGCTAACAACTGAAAAATGTTACATTTAAGTATATATTGTTTTTTGCACTTCGAAACTAGAAAAAAATAAGAAAACATTTATAGATGTCCTGTCTTTTACATTTGTTCTATACTACTAAAAACAATGTAAGCATCAACATTACAAATCCCACTCATGGAGAGAACAAAACAGTTATAGTGAGTTTTAGATACCTGCAATGCTTCCTTGGAAAAAAACGAATGTAAATAAGCTCTTCGCCAGCAGAAAGAAAGCTGTCTACCTAGCTTCCCTTCCTCCAAAAAGAAGAGTCTTACATCTGCAGGCAACTCTTTCTGGATCTTTATGTCTCCCTAAAGAAGTTTGGGACTTTTCACAAAGAGAAAAATTTTCCTCCATCAAAGGCCTCTCTTCCAGTTAGTTGGAACCTGCTTTGTACTGACGAGGAAGAAACCCGAAACAACTGTCTGCAGATGGGTGATCCTTACTTTCAGAGGATATTTCTGCTTGCCCTAAGTCCACAGTCATGATTTCAAGAGTTTGACTTGACTTATAAGAAAGCTACCTGAAATACTTTAAGTGGCACCAGAGAAACAGATTTCTTCTCTCTGGGGTAAAGTTTAAAAATGTCATTGTACTATACTAAAGAAAAAACCCTGTAGTGCTTTTAGAGTGTCTATGTAGCAGTTACAGCCATGGTTCCTCCTTCAATAGTGCTTGATTAGTTCTTACCAATATATGATGTACAGTTACGTCATGATGCTGATAAGGAGGTATAGAGTGGATTTACTCACTGAGCCTGATTTATATGAAGCTAATAATTACAGATGAGAGCTGTGGCTATCAGCCAGAATTAGAAAATGCTGTTCACCTTTCTGTTGTTCGATCTGCCCCCCCTAAAATGAGGTTGAAGGTGCTGAGTAGTTGTAATGGCAGTTAGTTGAAATCTAAGTGCTCCGATTACTCCCTGCAATTTCTGTATACTGTTCTGAAACATATTATGGTCAAGTACCCTACAGTGACTAAAGCTCAAGTAAAAAAAAAAAATGTAAGAATCATATCACAATTTTAAAACACCCATGTCATTTTACAAATAAAATAAGACAACAAATTTAGGTTACTTAATTGGTATTGGTGTATCCTTAAAAGTATGATCTATTAAAAAATAATATGATTTATCCTATGTAGAAAAAATATATATAAAAATTGAGATTTGTCAGTCGTTTTGTGTTCCCAAAAAAATTGGAATCAAAAAGTGATCCAAAAGTTGCATTTATCCCCAAATAGTATTAATAAGAACTATACTTCATGCAACCTAAATGAATCCCTCACTTAGGTCCATAGATGGAAAAATGAAAAAAAAAGTTAATGGTCACAGGAAATGGCACTGCAGCACAAATGTTACAAATAAAGATTTTTTTTTTTTAAATACTACAACATAATTAAAACCTTCTAAAATTTAACATGTGGAGTAGTAAATTCCATATAAACGAAACCCCAAATAATTGAGGCAATTGAATTTTTCTCATATTCCTCTGCACAGATTTTTTTTTCCAGTACATTCTATGGCATAATTAATGGTACCATTAAAAAGTACATCTTGTCCCATAACAAGCATTCCCTCACAAGTCTATGTAAATGTAAAAATAAATGGTGTGAAGGAAAACAGTATAGCAGCGTAAACAAAAATCCCTATATTGGAAGGGGATGAATTTAAATGAAGCCGTACATACAGTCAGTGTAGTCTCCCGTTCTTAGTGACAAGGCAGATATTACCCTATGCATAAAATCAGCCGGTTCTCAAATACATAATGTCAGCAATACAGTACTATATAGTGTTAGTGAGCCAGTGCACATATATGGTACCAGTGAGAAAATTTCCTGATGCATAGTGTCATCCTGCCTGACTTCTCAATTTATAATACCCTTCCAATACAAAGTGCCTAAACAGTGGTCACATGTCCATTTGTTGGTCCATCCTCTTATAGAAAACTATGGTAAAGTGACCAAATAAATCAGTTGTGGGTATCTTAGAATAAACCTTGTTGGTGAATTAACATGTTGAATTAACACTTTTTTTAACACTTTTTTACATCAAAAAAGTTGAGAAACACAAGTAGTAACACAACATGTGAACCCAGTTTTAGCCCCCAGTGCATGTGGTACTTCATTGTTTTGTTTACAAATGTTTACATAAAACACCTGAAAATGATTGTGTATTTTTGTATGTATTAATTATATTTTTAGACTTTAATTTTTTTTTTCACTTTATTTACTAAATTAGGTGATAAAAATTATTAATTGGTGGAAATAGTCTATCTGTTGACTACAGAAGTATATAACAGTATAATATATTATCTTTCCAAATCATGTTCAAGAAAGGTATCCAAAAAACCAAATTAATCAGTTTCATGTATCCTGTACAGTTTTATCCTGATTTTGGTTTATTATATTATTTTACTTGTAGAAGTAACATTTCTCTTCCTAATGGAAACAACAAAGTGTTCAGACTCATTCAATTCCACTGAAATCAAACTTTGACATACTTAGTAACTTGTGTATTTTATTTTGAAGTGCTTCCTGCCAACCCTTAAAAATCCATTAGCATAGCTGAAAAGTAGAACATGAAGTGAATCCTTTCTTATTCTAAAGGTTTTTTAATTCCCTTTCTTACTTTTCCTCAGTCTTCACTTTTGTCAATATCTTCAAGTGCAATATTGACTGGAACACCTTACTTTAACCTTTTTCACTAGTTGCTCTAAATGGCTATAGCACAATACCACCTCAAGGCAAAACAATTTTCACAGAGAACTGAATTTGTTAAAAGAAAATTACTGAAAGAAAATGTTCCCTTCAGACCCTAACAACATGTCATATCAGACTTTCCAAATCATAACAAGTATTGTGTTATACTAATTGTTTACTGTAACTTTCTCAAAGTGGCCTTTCTTTAATCATTGTTATTCTTTGTAAATACACAGATATCATTCCTATCAATCTGAAACCCACCTTACAAAGAACACCCTGAAATATTAAGTCTATGATATCTCAAAAGCTTTAATAAATTAAACAACCTACAAAAAAGGAATTTATTTTGCAGAATTTATTAAACAATATTCTATTTTTCATAAACATAAAAAGCTACATGGATTTATATGATACAAATCCTAGTCAATTGCCTATCTAAATGCTGGTTCATGGCCAGATAACAGTTTGTTGGGACACAGCATTTTTCATGCAGAGGTTCTCAGCAACAAGTATTAGTAAGTTGTTTTTGATGGCAATAGATAAGCTTGACAGCGAACACAGAAAACAGAAACGAGATTTAGTCTGGCGCTAGGCAAGGTGGATTGTGCAGTCTAAGGTATTGACATGTGCTTTACTCTCAACCCATTCAAGGAGAGGTGAACTTCACTGGTAAAACAGTTAGGTCAGGATTTTCCCTATTAGGATGCCAATGTGACTGGTAATAGACCGGTCCTGCAGTGCATGTGCTTATTGGTGGTCTAATAGCATCTCTCTATAGTACAGTGCGGTAATTCCTGTTCTGATCTTTATCTGTGCCAGGATGAGTGGCTCCTATAGGTACCAGGTGAGGGTGGTCCCATATTAATTTTTCTGGTACACTGTATATACAATATAAAGTGCATGACTCAAATAGCTCCTATCATCAAAGAAAAAGTAATTTCCAGCTTTCTGACTGTTATATGTAAGGATTAGCTTTATCTGGAGTAGCTATCTGTATAATTTTCTTTAATCTATATTCTACATTATGTTGGGTCACATTTTGAAGCATTGGAACCAATTACCAGTTTCCCATAGAGTCATGGTCTCAGCATACAATATTCATAACTATTCACAAAAAGTTAGGGATGTTTGGGTTTCGTTGAAATGAACATAAAATTTCTTGATTTTTTTTTTTTTTTAATGAACTAAATGAGAATATCTCTTAACTTTAGAATGTGCATGTCCAACTATTAAATGTTTCATTACTAGTGTCATCAGCAGGTTGCAACAGAGATGAAGAGAGACTGAAAGAGTCACAGAAAGGCAAAGAAGTGGATGTCTATCAGCTACATCACACAGTGATGACCTCTTCATGGTAAACAATGCCCTGTGAAATAAAAGATACCTAAGTGTCACCTCAGACCATGCATAACTGTCACTACAAGCCAAGGATATCAGGATTTCAGTAACTCATTTCTGGTTTCTAAATGTCGTCTCCTGGTTTTCTGTCTTGACAAACCTTTGTCCATCTCTTCCATTAGTGGTGAATGCCTGCATGACCCCATTCAGTTTTGTACTGAACTTCTCAGCCTTCAAGTGGGGGCGTTGCATAAAGATAAACCTATCTTCTACGGGTTTCCCCAATCCTCCTCTGCAGTTCTTCCTGGACTGCCCCTGCATTCAATTGGCAAAATCACATATTGGAGTCAAGACCGGCATTCACACTGTCTCACATTGCCTTGTCTGATACGTTCCACTTCTCCACTGACATCTTCCACTCCCCTGAAGGGCCTGCCCTCCCCTTACCAGAAATATGCAGATATCTTCTGTGAGAAACAGGTCATGACCCTTCCGCCACAACGAGCCTTTGATTGTCCTACAGATCTTCTGCAAGAGACTACCCCTCCTAAGGGCAGGGTCACAGATCTGCCTCTCTCGTCTCACTGCATGGTCATCTTTGTAGTTGTCAAACGATTCTCTAAAATAGCGCATTTTGTAACTTTGATTGCTCTATTCTCCACTCCTCAAATTGCCTCTCAATTCTTTCAAAACACAGTCTGCATAGTCTGTCTCTGCACATTGTGTCAGACAGGGGGATCCAATTTGTTTCCAAATTCTAGCGTGCCCTATGCTCCCGGATGCAGGAGAAGTTGGACTACCACCCACAGTTCAACAGGCAAGTGAAGCAGGGGAACAAAATTCTAGATACCTAACTTCTCCATTTTGTTTCTTCACATCAAGATGACTGAATGGATCTGTTGCCATGAGCAGAATTCTCATACAATAATCATGATGGAGACAACACCCCATCGTTCTTTCCCCATAACATCATCTTCTGAAGTTTCAGCTGTGGAGTCTCTGGTCCACGATTTCTCTCGCATCTGGCAGGAGGCTTGCCAGTTTTTGTTATGAACTTTATCCAAAATGAAGGCTTAATTGGATTAGAAACGCAGATATTCTCCTCTATTCTACCTTGAGGAAAGGTATGATTATCTAGCAATTATATTAGAGACAAGGTACCATGTCTCAAGTTCTCTGTGATTCCTTTGTCTTTTCCATGTGATCAGTCAAGTGAACCCAGTATGTTACAAGCTCCTCCTGCCTTTTGCTTTACATATCCCCAATACTTCCACATCTCACCTAGGGCATGCATGCCAACTCTGTGAGGTTTAAGGGACCAGCACGTTGGTACTTGGTTAATTGCTGGGCGCTGACCCTTTATCTTGCCTCCACCTCCTGACCCCCTTCCCAGACATTTGGTCTTTGCACCCTAGTGACAGCCTGCATTTAGTTTGAGTTCCTGACCTTCAGCTCGTGACCTCGTTGCCTGCTGCCTGCCCTGACCATATTGCCTGTCCTGACTTTGTCTCCATCTACGATTCTGTACCATGTACACCCCGGCCGTCACCCAAGAAAGTCACGTCAGGGTTACTGATCTGGGGGTCTCCCGGCACACAAACCCAACTGACCTTGCGGTGGGCTCAGGAGAAAACCGGGAGGCTCCTTAGACTCTGCTCCCTGGCATGGCTTATACCAACAATTGCGATGGTGCAGCGAACCCACACTCTGTACTCCTTAGTAATTAATCAAACAGTGCAAATAAATGAAAGGAAAAAAGAAAACTCAGTCAGGTTTATGCATTGAGGGAAAAAAATCCACATATTTGGTTCCTACAGGGATTTAAACCTAGAACCCCTAAGCTGATATGTAGAAGTGCTGACCACTCAGCTACAATGTAGCTACTCACAGCTCTTTACCTAAATAGATATTTTTTGGCTAGAGTGAGCACACTTGGAGGGTGGGGGAGACATCATAATGTCACGCCTGCTGGGTAACATGCTATGCAGTTCAAACAAATCATACATGCCCTCTTTTGAACACACTGAAAGCTGAAGCAGAAAAAAAAACAGGCATGATATACCTTTGTGATAAAACCCTTTTTAAGGCTATATGGTGCACAATAAGAAGGCAATAGAGGCTGGAATGGAGGTCTACCTCTTTAGTGATGAGTTCCACTTTTGTCTTGGACACAATGGTAGACAAAGATTGGTTTTAAGACCACATGGGCAATGCTATGAAGATGTCTTAGGGAATGTCACAACTTTTCTGCTTCCAGGATTAGGGTGTTGGATGGCATAATGTTTGGTAACTGAACCCCTTTAGTCTTTATTTCAGGTACATGAACAGCTCAGAATTACATTGATTACATTGATTTGGCCATTTCTCTTAAAAGGAACTATACATTAAAGGGGTGTTATCGTTTGAGCTGTTTGGGCTGTTCAGCTAATTTTCTCAGATTGAGTTTGAAATCCAGGGGCATGTCTCTCCTATCAGCAGGCGTGTCTCTCCTTCCAGGAGGCGTGTCTCCCCTCACTGAAGAACTGTGACATCATCATTTTGTATGAAGCAGGGGATGCAGAAGGTTGTCTGAATATAACAGCTCTGTAGCCTCCTGCATGCTTCTTATCTCTGCAGCTTTTAGGCTCCAAACACCAGCAAGCACCTGTCATATGTCTTAGTTTACACACAAATGATGCTGAAAGCCAACAGCTTTAACTTCTAGTGGTGTTCACCCAAATTGTACTAACAGGCAGAGACCTTTACTCAACTACAAGGACAAATGTCAGCTTCAAGTAAACATCTCTGCTTCCTGTCAGTGACATGTGAGTGAAAACAATGGGGGTAAAAGCAATCAGCTTTGAGAGAAGGTCCTGCTCAGCTTGTAACTAACTTGGGCTGTTGGTGTAGCGGTAGAGCAGTGAGCAGTGATAGAGTATTGCTTTTACAACAAAGGGGTTTGGAGTTCTAGTCCCCTCACAGAGTATATTCCCCCCCCCCCCCTAAATTCTACACGTATGTAGAGAGACCTAAAATATATATGTCAATCTCTATAATGATATATATACACATACATAGCTCCCCTATATCATGTCTCATCCCCCAGAATATATGCATTGTATCACATATGTTGGAAGTGCTTGGTGTGACTACTGTGACAATGGGACACTATATAGGGGAGCTTTGTGTGTGTATATGAATAAAATTATAGATGTCTACACATATATTTTCATATCTTTACATATGTATAAAAGTAAAAAAAATCATGCTTAGTGGATCAGCTAAGCACTGCACTATACAAGCAGCTTATGCAGCCACAGTGTTGAATCCTTATGTTATACACTACAAATGATGACGTCATAAGGAGGCGGGGTTTGCATTAGCCCTGAGGAACAGAACGCCCTCTTTTCAAAGTAGCAGCTAAAGGACTCGACCTGTGAGGAGGTGAAACAACCTCTTGGCAAAAGCCTTTAAACAGGCAGTCATTGCCCAGATCATCACCATAGAGCCAACAGACCTTGGTTTCACTATCAATTTTAACAGCTCAGAGGGGAGTAAACACAGAGTGTGCAGGCAGCCAATTACAGCACAGGGGGCGTGGCCGGGGCGTTTCCTGTCTAGGGGCATATCCTAACAGGCTGAATGAAATGTCAGCCAGCCAATCACAGTGCAGGGGGCGTGTCTAGGGAATTGACCAGGGGGCATTCCGACTAGCAACAGAGCAACAGCAGAAACAGAATACAGATTTACAGAGAAGCTGATAACTGCTAAACCAAATGACTGAGGTAATGCAACCCAATTACAAAAGTGCTTATTTTTACTGTCCCCATAATCTGAGACATGATCTTTGTAACGATAAAACCCCTTTAACAGGATAATGCCAAGTTGCATGTTGCTACTGTGATCAGCTTGTGTGGCCTTCACATGCTACTAGCAATTTAATAAAAGGAAGCTGCCAGCAGTCAATCTTGATGATTTGCATGTCCAAGTTCAGTACATATAGCATAACATATCTCAGATAACCATTAATAACCTTATTGATCAAACCTGTGGTCTTCATTATTTCAAAACTTTTCTTTCTTGCTGTTGGAATTTCAATGTTTAACATTGTATATGTTACATTAAAGTACTGGAGTAAAAATAGACACATTTTAGCAATATAGTACTTTATTACAGTCAATAACTCAAGTTAATGGGTTAAATTGCTTTACCCAGTACTAAAAATTGGCACTCATGCCTCTAAATTTGTTCCTGTACTTATCAACATAGTTTTTATCTTCAGTAATACAAAATTAAATAAAAGATAAATGTGCTGCCCCTTAGCATTTCTGTATGAGTTACAGATTTAACAAAGATAAACTTGACAGATAATGCACCATGATATCATGGAATAAAAATCTTCACTCCTTTAATGCTTTTCAATGGCTCTTGTGATTTGAGAACAGGTAACATGGAAAGTCATGATATCACTGTCAAGTTAGTCTTTGCTACATCTGTTACCAGATTTTGATTCACTTTTGTTAAATTTATACGTAGTAAAGGCCAAAGTATTCTCCTATTGTATTATATGGACCAGAAAATCAGTGAATTAGGTAAACTAATCCACCTAAAAGAATCATGGTTAGCCCTATGTTTGCATTAAATTAAAATTAAACATTTTTCATGTTTGATAAAATTAACTTTACCAAACAATTGTTTTACATTTGCTCTTACATTCTTGTTAAAAATAACTTAAATAATTTACATGTAAGGGGATTAGCTGTAATCAGAATTGTCCCTATTTCATATTCTACAATTATGCGGTGCTGTCATATAGCCTACATGACTACAATGATCCCACCAAGCCACTAGGAGCAGCATAACAGTATAACCCATAAGATAGGGTCACCCACATCGCCTACCCTGGTAATCCTTATGAATTAGCTGATTCTTCTTCACTTTTGCTCCATTATTGTTTTTATTTAAATGTCTGTACAATGTTTGGCTGCTAGATCTGCATTCATTCTACATGTGGCTAACATTCTAATAAAAACACAAAGGGCCACATGTATGAAAACTGCCGAGGTCTAAAACTCACTTTGTTGCCCCTTTGTTGCAACCAATTAGAGTGCCCCTTTCTTTTCATATAGTGCTCTAGAAAAATGAGAAGGACGCTCTGATTGGTTACAATTGACAACAAAGTGAGTTTTAGACCTAGACAGTTTTCATACATGTGGCCCTAAAAAAGTTAAAAAGCACCATAAAAATGTGAAGCTAAATATGTCATTTCTTTATAGAGTACTGAATATTTATGTCTCACAAGTTTTTTTCTATAATGTTCTAACTAAAAATGTGTCTCATAATTCACAGAACTGATACTTTTAGATGATCTTTTTTTCATTGTATTTTTATTGGAATAATGGCATTGCTGAAGGATTATCAATAACAAAAAGTTATTTCTGTCTCAGGAATACACAGAATGTCTGTGCATTTCATACATAGCCTTTTTTATCTCATTATGAATTGTGTAATACCACATATTCACTGCTGTCATGCTACAGGGCATTTGAACACTTGTTGCCAGGTTCCCCCACAGACTACAGCTGCCTGCTTTAGAGGTTCCAAAACCTTTAGGGAACCAAAGGAAAATAGATGTAACTGTACAGTGATGACTCATAAGATCATGGTGGGTTTTTTTATTCTTATTCTGTTTGTAATTTTTTTGTTTCATATTTATTATGTTTAGAGAGAAAACAAAGATGGATAAAAATCCATATATTATAATTCAAGCAATTTTATCCAGATTGAAGACACATCTTCTACTCTCCTGGTTGGTACATATCATTATTTTTAACATTTACACATTACAATTTCAGATTATTTTCGGGTGGATCAACTTGTACAGTTGTGAGACTAGTGTTTTATGGTAAGTACCAGCTTATTACAGATTTTGCATCTATTGTCTCCTATCTTATTTTCTGATAGCTGTACAATAATCAAGGAACACACAGTAGTAATCTGAATAGAATTTAGAACAGATTTTGCTTTATAATCTTCCTTGGAATGCTTTTCCCTTTAATCCTTTTGCAATCTGTTCTTCTATCAGAGAAACATCATGTGATGTTTTGTAAACTGTTTCTATTAAACCTTCCCAGATGCATGATAACTTAACCCTTTAATTTAAACAGTGTGTCAAGTCATTTGCAGCCCAAATATTATCATTGTCAGCCATATGTCATCATAAATGTACGGAAAATGTTTGCTGTGACAATACATGCTGAGAAACTGTTGTTCAGCCCTATACCACTAAATAACATGAACATGATAGATAAACATTTAAATAGAAGGTCAATTGTGTTAATGAAATATGCAAACTATGCATCAGTGAGGAGACTGCAATGATGAAAATGATATGTAATCTATTTATAGGATTTACACCTACAATTCAACAATTAAACTGCTATAGTCAGGAGCTGTTTGTCATTAACTGGTTTCAATGAATGTTCAGTATAAGGCCATGTTCACACGGCTTAAAATGGGCCGTATTTCGGTCCGTAATTACGCGCCGAAGTGCGCAAATTACGGGCTGAAAATGTCCCAGTCATTACGGTAATCCACAGTTCTCAAAGAGAACTATGGATTACGTCTCCTCTCTCTGCTCATCGAATCTGCCGCAGGGGGAGATAAGTGACATGTGAATTACCAGCGGCGTGTACGCGCCGCTGGTAATGCAAGTCACTCTGCCGCTCCCGCCCCCGTCCACACTCCGTAATTGCGGGGCGTAATTACGTCCCGCAGTTAAGCCGTGTGAACATAGCCTAACACAGGATTTTAAAATCTCACATGCTTAAAGGAGATACAATTAACTCCTTCACATGCTGGTCCTACTCGCAATTGTTTGCAGTGCACTTGAGCCCTATTTAGATGAATTGTATAAAACTTTATGATGTAATTTGAGTTTCAATTCCTCAACATTTTTTAAGATCTCTGCTTAGTGTTATGAAATTGAAACTTTTTAGTTTCTTAAACAGCTCAAAATATTGCACATGTATAGTACTTCTCATTGGGTCAACCGACCTCCATAATCCAGAAAAAAAAATAAGAAAACACCAACCTTGCAAGCATACTGCACTGATATAACAGCCTGTGGAGGTGGGCGGTGTGCAAGAAACCAAAATGGAGGCATCCCTTCCTCCCTATATAGATTAAAAGCAATATATGCCAAATACAATTTATAGTTCTTCACAAAAAAAAATTCTGAAAAACACAATGTGAACCTGGGTGCCACTGGCATGGTTGCAGCATATATATATATATATATACACACGCATACCATTACCAGTGGCACACCAACTGCTAAAAGGGTACATGGAAACCTCTAAAGAAGCATTTATGCTATCTATTAGTGTTGATCGATTATTATCGACAAAGTTGAAATCGGCACGGTTTTTATGTTGATCAGATTTTTTCGATCACGCAATAATTTAGGTTAAAATCTGGGCATAATCTATTAAATTGCGCCTTTTGGGCTTCTGATTTGGGGGCCGGGGAATTTCAGTTTGAGAATAGACAGGGAAAAGCTGGGTTGCGCGTCATGACGGGATTGTAGGGTTGTGTTGGGGGAAAAAAATCACATGACCTCGTTTTACAAATCGGCCCTTCCTGTTCATGATCAGTGTTTGTCTGTGTCTATAAGGCGACTGTGCTGGGCCCTTCAAAACGCTCAGCGAAACATTCTCTTGTTCACACAGATAACATGCTTTTATTGTAAACATTAGAACTTAGGAAAAATTAGAGTTTTTTCAGTTTTTATTATTAGCTGAAATTTTAAGGGAGCATTATGTGTACAACCTTTTGGGGGGGGGGGTGTTTATTAAGATACAGATCTTTTCTGTAACTGCGGTGTATTTGTGGGCGCAAAACTCACCTTTTATTTCGTACACGATTAATTGGGTTTTTTTTCATTTGGGCGCTCAGTTTTTTCAAAGACCCACTTTTTTTCTTACAATGGTAAAAATTTTTTCTAGTCACCGCGGTGTATTTATAGGGCAAAAAACACGTTTTATTATTCTTTTCCAAAAATTTTTATACGTGTTTTTCACTTGGACAGCCCAGCTTTGTTCAAAAACCCCATTTTTATTTAAAAATAGGATACAGAATTTTTAGTTCCCACGGGTGTATTTATGGTGAAAAAAACCCCCCTTTTTATTACCCGATTACATTTCAAATAGGTTTTTTTTTTTTTACTTTGGTGTGGCCCCAGTTTTGTTCTAGAGCCACCTTGCACAAAAATTTTGAATACAGAAATTTTTGTAGCCAGCAGGGTATTTATAGGTGCCAAAAAACACCTTTTTTACCCCTTTTTCTTTTCGAAAGGTTTTTTTTAGTTTTGGTGCCCCCCCAATTTTGTTCTAGAACCCCTTTTGTACTTAAATTGAATACAGCAATTTTTTTGCCCCGGCGGGTATTTATGGTGCAAAAACCACATTTCATTATCCTCACAAATTTAATTAGTTTTTTCCACTTTGGCGCGTCCAGCTTTGTTCATAGAGCCACCTTGCACAAAAAAATTTAATACAGAAATTTTGTTCACCGCAGGTGAAATTTATAGGTGCAAAAACCCCTTTTTATTATCCGTACACAGTTTAATTCGTGTTTTCATTTTGGCCGTTCAGCTTTGTTATAAAGGCCCCCTTGCACTTAAATTTGAAACAGAAATTTTTTGTAGTCCCCCGGGGGTGTATTTAAGGTGAAAAAAACCACCTTTTATTATCCGTACACTTTTAAATTATATTTTTTTCCTTTTGGGCGCACCCCAGCTTTGTTCATAGAGCCACCTTGCATTTTTAAATTTTGAATACAGCAATATTGTAGTCAAGCGTGTATTTTTAGTGCAAAAAACTCCTTTTATTACCCGATACATTTCAAATAGGTGTTTTTTTTTTTTATTTTTGGTGCGGCAAGTTTTGTTATAGAGCCACTTTTGTTTAAAAATTTGAATACAGAAATTTTTTGTAGTCCCCGAGGTGTTTTTATAGGTGCAAAAAACACCTTTTATTAGCCGTATAATTTCAAATAGGTGTGTTTTTAACTTTGGTGCGGCCGTTTGGTCATAGAGCCACCTTGCATTTTAAATTTTGGGGAAAATACAGCAATTTTTGTAGTTCGCGGGTATTTATAGGTGCAAAAACCACTTTTAAATTACCCATACACAATTTAATTCGTTTTTTTCATTTTGGCGCATCCAGCTTTGTTCATAGAGCACCTTGATTTAAATTTGAATACAGCATTTGTAGCAAATGGTGTATTTTTGGTGCAAAAAAACCTTTTATTATCCGATACTTTTTCAATAGGTTTTTTTTTTTTACTTTGGTGCGGCCCAGTTTTTTTCATAGAGCCCCTTGTATTTAAAAATTTGAATACAGCAATTTTGTAGTCCCCGCAGGGGGGTATTTTGGGTGAAAAAACCCACCTTTTTATTCCAACACAGTTTAATTAGTGTTTTTCACTTTGGCAAGTTCAGTTTTGTTCATAGAGCCACCTTGCATTTAAATTTGGGTACACAATTTTTAGTCACCGCGGTGTATTTTTTGGTCAAAAAACCCCTTTTATTTTTCCTACACAATTTAATTATGTTTTTTTTCACTTTGGCGCAGTCCAGCTTTTTCATAGAGTCACCTTGCATTTAAATTTGAATAGACCCAATTTTGTAGTCCCATAGGTTATTTATAGGGCAAAAAAAAACCTTTTATTCCGTATACATTTCAAATGGGATTTTTTTTTTTTTACTTTGGTGGGCCCATTTTTGTTATGGCCACCCTTGCACTTAAATTTGAATACAGCAATTTTGTAGTCCCCCCCAGGGTATTTATAGGTGCAAAAACCCCCCCGTTTATTAACCGTACACAATTTAATTACGTTTTTTTCACTATGGCCGGTCCAGCTTTGTTCAAGAGAAAACCTTGCAATTAAATTTAAATAAGCAATTTTTTTGTAAAACCCGCAGGTGTATTTATAGGTGCAAAAACCACGTTTTATTCCCCGACAAAATTTAGTTATTTTTTCACTTTGGGTAGCCCCAGCTTTTTTCAAAAAGGCCCCTTTTGCATTTAAATTTAAAAAGAGAAATTTTTGTAGTCACCCGGGTATTTTATAGTGAAAAAAACACCTTTTAGTTTGTAAAAATTTAAAATAGGTTTTTTTTTTTTACTTTGTGCGGCCCAGTTTTTTATAGAGCCACCTTGCACTTAAATTTGAATAGACCCAATTTGTAGTCACCGCGGGTGTTTTTATAGTTACAAAAAAACCTTTGTTATCTTTTAATTTTTTTAATAGCTGTATTGCACGTGGGCGGCCCTAGTTTTTTTCAATTGCCCGTTGTCGACAATTTTTGAACACTGTTGTTTTTTGTCTTGGGTTCTTCCCCCCAGACCGCATTTCACGGTATTCGTTAAAAACTTTTTCAGTTTTAATCCTAGTGGCTTAAAAAATTAGAGGGAATTTAAGAATAGCGTGTTTTCCTTTTTCAAAAAAGGACTGTAAAAAATTTTCCCATACCTTTCTTAAAATTTTTTATTTTTTGAACAGGAGCGAAATGGGGTGGTAAGGGAAAGAGGGGGGTGGGACAGGGAGGTGGGGAAAGAAAGAAGGGGCCCCTTTCCGTGCGGGAAACAACCGTTGTCAGGGATCATGGGTTGCGGGCCGAGGTGTATCCGGGGTGGGGGCCCCTGTGTATCTCAGTAACAAAAAGCGTCGCCAATCTGTTCTTCAGGGGTTTTAATGAACCCAAATCAGCAGTTTTACCTCCTCGTCCCCCCCCAAAAGTCGCGGCCAAAAATGTCGTTTCAGCCCATCAGCACCCGCCAACATGAAGAAAAGGGAGCCAAAAATGTAACTCGTACCCCCCACTGTGGTAAATCCATTTATGAAGACCTCTTTAAATGACAAAATGCGGGTTGGGGTCAAAAAGGATGTTAAAAAGATCAAGAGACAAAGAGGATGATTTTGTCTGCTCTGCCCCCATTATGATAAAAAAAAGAGAAACTCTTCAAGGGTATAAGGAATTTATTTTCATTATCAAACTTTGCTTCATATTCCAAAAAATATTCCCCAGTGAAAAATTTACAAAAGCATGTGAAAAAATTTAAAAAACCGGGGGTTGAGTGTTGGTTGCCAAGTGGAGCACCAATGTTCTTCCCTGGAAAAGTCCTAATTTTTCTGTGTTAACTTTTTACGACGGAAAAGTGCCCCGGCAGACGGGATGTGATTTCTGTGATTTTTCCTACCTTTTTCAAAAGCATGCGTATTTCCGTTCTGTGTTCGTTTTAAATCCCCTCCCGCAAACACGCTACACGTAAGGGTTTGCTTATATATATAATATATAATATTATATAATATATAAATATATATATATATATTTTTATATATATTATTACCGAAAACCACCAGTGGCACCCAGGTTCACATTGTTTTTTCCCCAGAATGGTTTTTTTGTGAGAACCATACTTTTTTTGGGCATATATTGCTTTTAATCTATATAAGGGAAGGGGATGCCTCCATTTTGGTTTCTTGCCCCGCCCCCCCCCGCAGGCTGTTATTTCAGTGCAGTACTTGAAAGGGTTTGGTTTTTTTTTTT
>JAODAL010026577.1:0-56519 GCA_025379985.1 Phyllomedusa bahiana | reverse complement strand
AAAGTCCAAAAAAAAGTATTTGTTATTTTTTGGGGTATAATAAGGGTTTATTTTTTGCCCTGTCTTTTTCACCTGTGGTGATTTTTTAAAAAATTGCTTTTTTTAAGTTCGTAGATGCTGGGGCAATAAAACAATGTGGCGGGGCAAAAGTAAAAAAAACAGGGAAACTGTTATGTTTTGATATAATTTTGGTATTTTTTGACCTTTTTCAATTCACCTGTGGTGAATATAAAATTGCTTTTTTAAGATTTTTTTTGGTTGCGGGTTTAAATGAAAAATGCTGGGTGCCCCAAAGTCAAAAAAAAACGAAAATGTTTTGTTTTGGGGAAAAAATAAACGGTATTTTTTGACCTTTTAAATTTCACCTGTGGTAAAATTTGGGTTATTGTTTTAAGTTTTACGTGGATGCTGCGTCAATGAAAAATTTGCTGGGTGCGCAAAAGTCAAAAAAACATTTAACTGTGATGTTTTCGTACAAATTCAGGGTTTTTTTGGCAACAAACTCCCTGTGCTGACTACAAGATTGCTGTTTTGGAAATTTTTCCCTGCAAGGTGATTATCCCAGTCTTAGGTGAAATTTGGTTTAAAAATTAAAAATTTAAAACACCTTTTAAAATGTATACTGAAAATAAAAGTGGATTTTTTGCAGCAAACAAAGAAAACCCTGCAGTTTTGAAATGATGTGTACCCAAATATAATTTCCCGGGGTGCCAATTTCCAGGAAATATTTAAAATTGCAAAAATTTTAAATTAATAAAGAAAATTAAATACAATGTCTACCTAAGTTTGGTGAACTTTTTCGGGTTTTCCCTTTATAGTTGAGCTTGTCTGGGGTTCACGGGGGACCCCCCCCCGCTCCCCCCGACGTAAATTTTAAAGCGGTAGATGGCTCCTTTAAAATTCTTAGCTAACTACAAAAAATCTTCTAAAATCTCTAATCAAAAAACTAAATTTGGAAAGGGTTTGGTAATAGTAGAGGTTTCTCGGGTGCAGAAATAAAATAATTTCGTGGTGTTTGGCCTCAGGCAGAGCGCGGTCCTACCCCTTATGAGACCGAGATAAAAATGGGGCCCTGAAACAGGAAAGGGTGTTCTATGAAAAAACGGGGGGGGTAATGTGTTTTTTTCCAGCCAATGAAAACCTACACACCCATTCATGACGTGCCACCATTCACCCTGCTCTATTCTGAAATTCTAAATTTGCTGGCCCCCAAAAAATTTACAGGAAGCCCCGATAAAAAAGGCGCAAATTTTTTAATGGGTGTTGCTAGTTTTTAAACCCTTTAAATTTATCGATGACCCGGGGAAATTTCGATCCCCAAAAAAAACCTTCCCGATTTCAACTTTGTCGAAAAAAATTCGTCAACACTCCCTGCCACTCTCTGTTGCATACTGTTTTTTTAAAAAAGGTAAGCCACTGTTTGATGAAGATATCTGTATATAAATATATACACACCGGGATGTGTCTTTAAAAAACACTGTGGGGATTTTACTAAATTTAAAAAAAAATAAAAAACAGGTTTTAATTTAAAACCTTTGGATATGAATTTTTACAGGAAAATTTTTTTTTTTGGCGGTTAAAAAACGTTTTTTTTACTAAATACAATGCAGAAAAATATTAGAAAAACCTGAAAGAAATTGTGAAAAGAAATTTGCTCCCACAATTACCTTTGTAGGTGTTAAAACGGGGTTTTTTAGGGAAAACCAAAAAACAGAAAAACTCGTAATTAAATTCGGATATGAATTTATGGTACACCAAATTTTTTTTTGGCGGTTGGAAAAACGTTTTTTTACTGAATACAATTGCAGAAAAATCTTAGTTAAACTTGGATGAAAATTGGAAAAATAAATGAGAAACCCAAAAATTAAGGGGTTTTGGGTTTTTAAAAAAAACGTGTTTCTTTAACTGATAAAACAGGAACAGGCAGATGCTTAAAGTGTATGCAGCTGCTTTGGGCGCACAGGAACTTCGTTCCAATCCCACAAAATCAAAATTAGAAGTAAGAAAAGGGCCCAGTTCTGGACAAGCTGGGGACACCCCAAAAAAATCGCGTATAAAAGTGAGTTTTTAGTATGAAATCTCGAGCGCAGGGGCGGCGAGCCCCCCTTCCCTACACAGCAATTGAGAAGAGTGTGAGGAGCGTGCATGGCGCCGGATTATATAGTGCGGTGCCATCAAGATCCCGCCGGTTTTGATTGGTTCATCTCTGAAAGTCATGTGGAAATTTGTCATTGGTTTTTCTTCCTCCCGGGACTTTTTGCCCCATGAACGCCTGTGTCGCACCCATTTTATCATCAAAAACAGCTTCGTTCCAAAATTTCCCCCAAATTTTGACTTCATTAAAGAATCGAAGTTTTCCTGAAATTCAAAATTTTTTTCTATTCGTTGAATAAATTTGCCATTCTAGATATAGTGCATTCACATAGTCAACCTGTTTTTTGATGTACAAACATGAATCTTAATCTAACAGAACCACTAAAGATGCCTTTAATACATTAACAGGATCAGCCTGAAGTTTACAATACACATTGGAATCAGATAACATTCTAGTTACCTCACAGTCAAATTGACCATCTTTCAAAATTACAATAATTTGACCCTTATCAGAAGTGCATATTATAATGTAGGGATTATCTCTTAGTTAAAATGAAAAGTTGTTACCTCTAGTCAAATTAGATGGCCTAGGTTTAATATCCCTATCAAGACCACTCAATTTCATGTCAAAATTTTTGTTGAAAAACTCCCAAAAGATGGATCCTGATTGTAAGGGGTAAGATGTAGCATTTTCTATTGTTTCAGGCCGAACTACTTTATAATATCCCTTAATTTCATCTTTTCATTCAAAATACATTTTTTTCGTTATATGGCTTAAATGTTTTATGCTAACCTATCTGTCAGCAAATTTTTGAAGGAGCAAATTGGGGTTTTTTAGTATATAGGTTTAAATTTTTTGGGGCAGGGTTTTGAGTAAAAAGCAATTAGACAGGAAAGTTAAAATACTGCTTACCCCCAACCCAAAAGGGGATTTCAGCTTTCTTGTCCCCACTGAATTGCACTGTCACTTAACAAGTCCTATTCGTATTTTCTCGGCTTTTTACTCAGAAGTCCTGCTCCAAATCATATAAACCTGTATATCACAGAGCTCAGCTTTTTAGTAATACTGCAGGTACAGCTGTTCCTCTGAATGCAAAACCAGCTGAGCATCTCCAGCATGTCCCTGATGCAAATACAGTGGTGCTTAAATGATTGTGAACCTTTCAGAATTTTCTGTATTTCTGTAAAGATTTGATCTAAAGCTACATCAGATTTTAAAATAATCCTAAAAGTAGACAAAGAGAACCAAATCAAACAAATAGTCAAAAATTTTAGACCTGGTCATTTATTTATTGAGGATAATGATTCAATTTCACATATCTGTTAGTGGCAAAAGGACGTATACATTTGTGATGAGGAAATAATTTGAAGTTGAAGTCTGCCGGTTTTAAAACCCTGGGGGTGAAATTAGTTGTGAGTGGCACTTGTTTTATTTAAAACGAGATTGTCAAGTTTGATCTTCCACCCATGTTTGTAAACGTTATGGCTAGAGATGGGGAAAATTTATTCTAAACGAAATGGAATTGTTTTTTGGGAATTTAGGAAAAATTCGGTTTGAAAGAAGTCGAAGTTTTGGGGTATTTCGGGTGACGAAGTGTGCTTTTGATTGATAAAATGGCTGCGAGCACATGGCGTTACATGGGGCAAAGCACTCTGGGAGGAAGAAGGGCATAGCCTGCATGACATGTGCAGAAATGAAGCCAATCAGAGACCGGCGGGATTCTGTGACATCACTGCACTATATAAGTCCGGGCGCGACGCTGGGAGCTCACACTCCACTCACTGTACTGATCAGGGAAGGTGCTGCAGCAGCTGATTGTGAAGAACTGATTTTTATACAGCGATTTTTGGGGAGGTGTCTCAGCTTGACTCAGAGACTGCTTCTATTAATGTTCTATTTCTGATTTTTTGGGGTATTGGATCTGAAGTCCAGTGTGCGTCCACTGCTGCTGCATATACATTTTAATGCTATCTGCTCACAGCACATTGAATATCCAAGGGGGATCTAAGCCAGTTCCTGTTGTATTAATTTAAAGAAACAGCGTTTTTACAATACAAATACCACTTCATTTTTGGCTGCTCAATTCTTTTGCGCAATTTACATCCAGAGGTTAATTAAGCGTTGTTTTTCTGCTGTGGTGACTCCAAGAAACCGTGTTTTTCACCGCCAAAAAATACAATTTTCCTGTAGCCTAATTCACAAGCGAAGGTCAATTGCAATTTTTTCTCTTGTTGTGTAGCGTAGAAACACGCAAATGTAACACGCTACAAACCTAGTATTTTGTGGCTGCTCAATTCTTTTGCGCAATTTACATCCAGGTGTTAATTGAGCGTTGGTCTGCTGCTGTGGTGACTCCAAGAAACCGTCTTTGTCCCCGCCAAAAATTACAATTTTCCTGTACCATAATTCACAAGCGAAGGTTAATTACAATTTTTTCTCTTGTTGTGTAGCGTAGAAAACACGCAATTGTAACACGCTACAAAGCTAGTAGTTTGTGGCTGCTCAATTCTTTTGTGCAATTTACATCCAGGGGTTAATTAAGCATTGTTTTTCTGCTGTGGTGACAAAAATAAACCGTCTTTTTCACCGCCAAAAATTACAATTTTCCTGTAGCATAATTCACAAGCGAAGGTTAATTACAATTTTTTCTCTTGTTGTGTAGTGTAGAAAACACGCAATTGTAACACGCTACAAAGCTAGTAGTTTGTGGCTGCTCAATTCTTTTGCACAATTTACATCCAGGGGTTAATTAAGCGTTGTTTTTCTGCTGTGGTGACAAAAATAAACCGTCTTTTTCACCGCCAAAAAATAAAATTTTCCAGTAGCCTAATTCACAAGCACAGGTTAATTACAACTGTATCTCTTGTTGTGTAGCGTAGAAAACACGCAATTGTAACACGCTACAAAGCTAGTAGTTTGTGGCTGCTCAATTCTTTTGTGCAATTTACATCCAGGGGTTAATTAAGCATTGTTTTTCTGCTGTGGTGACAAAAATAAACCGTCTTTTTCACCGCCAAAAATTAAAATTTTCCTGTACCATAATTCACAAGCAAAGGTTAATTACAATTTTTTCTCTTGTTGTGTAGCGTAGAAAACACGCAATTGTAACATGCTACAAAGCTAGTAGTTTGTGGCTGCTCAATTCTTTTGCGCAATTTACATCCAGGGGTTAATTAAGCGTTGTTTTTCTGCTGTGGTGACTCCAAGAAACCGTCTTTTTCACCGCCAAAAAATAAAATTTTCCAGTAGCCTAATTCACAAGCAAAGGTTAATTACAATTTTTTCTCTTGTTGTGTAGCGTAGAAAACACGCAATTGTAACACGCTACAAAGCTAGTAGTTTGTGGCTGCTCAATTCTTTTGCGCAGCTTACATTCAAGGGGTTAATTAAGCGTTGTTCTGCTGCTGTGGTGACTCCAAGAAACCGTCTTTTTCACCGCCAAAAATTACAAATTTCCTGTACCATAATTCACAAGCGAAGGTTAATTACAATTTTTTCTCTTGTTGTGTAGCGTAGAAAACACGCAATTGTAACACGCTACAAAGCTAGTAGTTTGTGGCTGCTCAATTCTTTTGCGCAATTTACATCCAGGGGTTAATTAAGCGTTGTTCTGCAGTTGTACTCAGTAAAAGAAACTTTGTTTTTCACCGCCACAGAAGAAATTCTGTAGCATAATTCATATCCGAAGGTTAATTAAGCCTGTTTGTGCTTTTATATTCAGTAAAATACACAGAGTTTTTAAACAGCACATACAAGTAAATTTTTCCTGCCCATTTGTGGAGCGCAATTTATATCCAAGGGTTACCAAGCTTGTTACTGGGTTCATTTGGAGTCAAATACAGGCTGTGTGTTTTTCATGTACAGTTGACTTCATCAAACAGTGTGTGTACATTTTAGAACAAACAGTATGTCAGACAGAGAGGTGGCAGGCTCTTCACCTGCGAGTGGCAGAGGCACAAACATTCCAGGCCCAGGTCGCAGCACAGCAAGGGACATCGCAGCAGGGGTCACTCGGTGAGGCCACAACTGCCGCTGTCATCTAGCGGCCGTGTGTTGTTCAGCAACCCAATGGTTCTTGATTGGTTGACTAGGTCATCCACTTCCTCCCAGATGACATCCCCAGTCAAGAGTCGGTGGGAACGTCAGACACAACCCTTAGTTGGCATGGCCCAGGAGCGGGTCAGCGGCCCTCACCAGTCCGCCACCCGCCTCCGTACCATCCGGATCCCTCAGCCAGAGATCTACTCTGTGGTCTGCTACTTATGTCGGTACATTTGGGCGTCAGCGAGCAGAGAAATGGGGCCAATATCCCTACTTCTTGCAGTAGGCGGCAAAGTATAGATGTGGAGAGTGGCATGGAAGGTCATGTTGTGAGGGGTCAGCCTCTGCATACCAAGACCGGTGATGAGGACAGCAGTGACGATGAAACACAAATAGATGATGATGTAGCCGACTGCACTTGGGAGCCGGGTGAGGCAAGGGCTTCATCATCGTCAGGAGAAGAGGGTGTCAGCTTGCGCGTCAGGCAGCGGCGCAGCCAGCAAGTGGGTTGTGTGGCCGTCATTCAGCAGGATAGTAGCAGTGTGAGGTCGGGAGCCAAGCGGCCACGGGGTAAAAAAACCCGCTTTGCAGGTCCAAGAAAGTAGCGGCACAGGGGCTCAGCGAGGCAGCGGCGGCAGTAGTCACTCAGTGCGGAGCGTTAGCGGTAAAATCCGATACTCGGCGGTGTGGCAGTTCTTTGCTAAGACACCGGAGGAGCCGAATATGGGTATATGTAGAATCTGTAGGCAGAAAGTGAAGCGTGGCCAGGGAGCTAACATTGGCACCACGGCCCTGCGTCAACACATGCAGCGTCACCATCCGGTGGCCTGGGAGAAATGTGGCTCAGATGTGGTGGTCCATCCTGCCGCCGCAGCAACAGCAGCAGCGCCCAGTGGCACGCATGCCATTGCAGCCAGTCAAGGCTCCACCACCTCTGCAGAAGGGAGCTGTTTCTCTTTGACATCATCTCCCGGTCCAGATGCTCCTGCTCCTCGCTACTCATGGCGCCAGCAGTCGTTCAGCGAGGCGATTGCAAAGAGACAACAGTATGCATCCAACCATCCTAAGTTGCATAATCTGACCGTACACCATACAAAGTTGTTGATGCTTAAGTCCCTCACTAACCAAATCGAGGACTCTGCACCGATCAGATAACTAATGGCTTCTGCCGAGCCGAGATGGAGAGTTCCAAGCCGTAATTTCTTTTTCAAAAAGGCAGCACCAGCACTTCATAAATATTTTGAACAGAAGTTGGGCCAGTCCTTGAGGTTTTAGGTTTGTTCCAAGGTGCTCGGCAGCGCGGATGTCTGGAGATGTAACTTCGGTCAGGGCCACTACATGTCCTTTACGGCCCACTGGTTCAATGGGCGACCTGCCCAGGCACACCAACACCTCCCCAGGAGACGCCGCTTTCTCCTCCACTTTGTCATACTGCGACGCCTGCGCCAATGTCCGCCTCCTCCTCCTCCACCACCACCACCATCTCAGCCTCCACAAGTACTGCTCCATCATACCACATGTGTAGGGCACAGCGGTGTAACGCAGTTCTACACCTGGCTTAACTCGACGAACGAAGTCACACAGTGGAGGAACTGCTCCGCGTCATGCAGCAAGACATCGATGTGTGGCTTTCTCCGCGCCAACTGAAAATCGGAACCATGGTGACGGACAATGGGAGTAACATGGTGTCCGCGCTGCACCGAGGAGGGATGGTCCATGCGCCCTGCATGGCACACGTGTTCAATCTGGTTGTGAAAAGGTTCCTGAAGTCTTCCACCGATCTTCAGCAGATTCTGAAAATGGCCATGAAACTGTGCATGCACTTCATTCATTTCTACAAAGCCAGGAACACCCTCCTCGAGTTGCAGTGGCAGAACGGCCTCCCCCAACACACTCTGATATGCGATGTTTCCACCCGTTGGAATTCCAGCCTGCACATGTTGGACCGACTGTATGAACAGAGAAAGGCCATTAACGATTTTTTGATGATCCAGGTGGACAGGAGTACTCCTCTGTGTAACTTTGATGTCAGCCAGTGGTAGCTCATGCTTGACACCTGCCGTTTGTTGAGTAGGCCACGTTATTTGTCAGTCGCCAGGACTACGGGATGAATAATGTCATTCCACTGCTTCATGTCCTGGAACAGATGCTGAAAAATCTGTCTGGGCAGGGGACTGAAGACGTGGCGACTACATCTCGCGGCCACATGAGTCCGGTGGGGACTGAAATGGAGGAGGAAGAGGAGGAGAGGGACATTGGAGCAGAAGCATTGTCTGGTGAAATGAGTGGATTTTCTACCTAGGTGACAAGAGAGGAGGAGCAGGAGCAGCTATAGGAGCTAGATGGAGATGAGGAAGACGAGGCAGATGACCCGCAAGCACCGTGGCGGTATACAGTGGAGATGGAGGCAGGGAGCCCCTCGGAGTCACTTGTGCAGATGGCCTGCAGCATGCTGATTTGCCTGGCTAGTGACAGCCGAATAGTCAGCATCCGGCAGAGGGATGACTTCTGGCTCTCCACCCTATTGGACCCTCGCTACCGGTCCAATATGGGAGCCTTTTTCTCAGCTATTGAAAGGGAGGACAAACTCAAATACTATAGGGAAATCCTCCGTAGTCAGTTGGCCGCTGCCTATGTGCGGCATCGTCCCTCCTCTGACAAGTCTGACCGGGGGGTCCTTTAGCGCTCACGTACTACTGCCGCGGCTGCCGGGGGAAGGTCGGGGGTCGGAGCAGTACCAGCTCCATCAGCAGCAACCTAAGTCTGGAGTCACTGATGAGCAGCTTCCTTCACCCGCCTAATGAGGAGGGCAGTCGCCAGCAGCAGCAGCAGCAGCAGTATCTGAGGCAGACCCTGAACCAACAGGTGGTGACCTACTTGGAAAGCACTCTGCCACCCCAGTTAGAAGATCCGCTGGACTACTGGGCAGCCAAACTGGATGTGTGGCCGCAACTTGCCGAGTTTGCAGTGGAGAAGCTGTCCTGCCCGGCCAGTAGTGTGGCATTAGAGCGGGTGTTCAGTGCGGCGGGGGCCATCGTTACCCCAAGGAGAACCCGCTTGTCCAAGGCAAATGTGGAAAGATTGACCTTTGTCAAGATGAATCAGGCGTGGATCGTCCAGGATTTCCACAAACCAATGCCTTAGGCGTCAGACTACATCAGCCATGACGCCTCACCCAAACTGTGAGAAATGAGTCTGGGTTCAAACTACCTGCCTCAGCCACTATTCTGATGCCGCCACCCGCCTGATGCCACAAATTTGCTGACAATTTCTCCATCTGCCACCAACCATCTTTACCAGGGACTGGTATTGCCACCCACCTCCACACTCTGTCATTGTGCCACTGTCTGACCTCATGCTGCTGCTGTGGCTGCTGCCGTGACCTCCACACTGTGTCATTGTGCCACTCTCTGACCTCATGCTGTTGCTCCTGCCACCATCACCTCCACTCTCTGTCATTGTGCCACTCTGTGGCCTACTCCAGTTTTTGCCACCTCCAGAATGTGATTGTGCCACTGTCTGACCTCCTGCTGCTGCTGTGGCTGCTGCCGTGACCTCCACACTGTGTCATTGTCCCACTCTGTGGCCTACTCCTGTTTTTGCCACCTCCAGAATGTAATTGTGCCACTGCCTGACCTCATGCTGCTGCTGTGGCTGCTGCCGTGACCTACACACTGTGTCATTGTGCCACTGTCTGACCTCATGCTGCTGCTGTGGCTGCTGCCGTGACCTCCACACTGTGTCATTGTCCCACTCTGTGGCCTACTCCTGTTTTTGCCACCTCCAGAATGTAATTGTGCCACTGTCTGACCTCATGCTGCTGCTGTGGCTGCTGCCGTGACCTCCACACTGTGTCATTGTGCCACTGTCTGACCTCATGCTGCTGCTGTGGCTGATGCCGTGACCTACACACTCTGTCATTGTGCCACTGTCTGACCTCATGCTGCTGCTGTGGCTGATGCCGTGACCTACACACTGTGTCATTGTGCCACTGTCTGACCTCATGCTGCTGCTGTGGCTGATGCCGTGACCTACACACTCTGTCATTGTGCCACTGTCTGACCTCATGCTGCTGCTGTGGCTGCTGCCATGACCTACACACTGTGTAATTTTCCCACTCTGTGGCCTATTCCTGTTTTTGCCACCTCCAGAATGTCATTGTGCCACTGTCTGACCTCATGCTGCTGCCGTGACCTAAACACTGTCATTGTGCCACTGTATGACAACATGCTGCTGCTGTGGCTGATGCCGTGACCTACACACTCTGTCATTGTGCCACTGTCTGACCTCATGCTGCTGCTGTGGCTGCTGCCGTGACCTACACACTTTGTCATTGTCCCACTCTGTGGCCTATTCCTGTTTTTGCCACCTCCAGAATGTCATTGTGCCACTGTCTGACCTCATGCTGCTGCTGTGGCTGCTAGCGTGACCTCCACACTGTGTCATTGTCCCACTCTGTGGCCTACTCCTGTTTTTGCCACCTCCAGAATGTCATTGTGCCACTGTCTGACCTCATGCTGCTGCTGTGGCTGCTGCCGTGACCTCCACACTGTGTCATTGTCCCACTCTGTGGCCTACTCCTGTATTTGCCACCTCCAGAATGTCATTGTGCCACTGTCTGACCTCATGCTGCTGCTGTGGCTGCTGCCGTGACCTACACACTGTGTCATTGTGCCACTGTCTGACCTCATGCTGCTGCTATGGCTGCTGCCGTGACCTACACACTGTCATTGTGCCACTGTCTGACCTCATGCTGCTGCTGTGGCTGATGCCGTGACCTACACACTCTGTCATTGTGCCACTGTCTGACCTCATGCTGCTGCTGTGGCTGCTGCCGTGACCTACACACTCTGTTATTGTGCCACTGTCTGACCTCATGCTGCTGCTGTGGCTGCTGCCGTGACCTACAAACTGTGTCATTGTGCCACTCTGTGGCCTACTCCTGTTTTTGCCACCTCCAGAATGTCATTGTGCCACTGTCTGACATCATGCTGCTGCTGTGGCTGCTACCGTAACCTCCACACTTTGTCTTTGTCCAACTATGTGTCATACTCCTTTTTTTGCCACCTCCAGAATATCATTGTGCCACTGTCTGACCTCATGCTGCTGTGGCTGCCGCCGTCACCTCCACACTCTGTCACTGATGTTGCCACCTGAGCCCTCAGCTTGTTTTTTTCCAGCTGTCACTGCCATGACTTTATCAGGCTACATTCCCCATTCATTTTTTTGGTCAGTTTTGCCCTTTTAAGTGCCCAGGGAATTTTAGAGTGAAGCGATTCTAAGAGCGGCGGCAGTCATCTGCGTGTCATACTAAAACACAACATTGTATGAAGACCAAACCAATCTCCCTCTGCATATTTAAGAGTGGCACAACTTTCTACAGCACCCTGCAGGCTCTGTGCAGCCTGGAAATAGCTGCTTTTTAACGTGATTTGTCCCGAAGAAATTCGGAACAAAGTTTTTTTTTGCCGAGAAATTCGGCGAAGTGAACGAACCGAATTTCGGGAAATTCGCCCATCTCTAATCATGGCATGAACAAAGAAGATTTCTGAGGACCTTATAAGAAGATTTGTTATTGCTCACCATGCTGGAAAAAGTAATAACAGCATATTTAAAGCGTATGGACTTTATCAGGTTTAGATTGGAAATCTACACTACCGTTTAGTACCATAAATTCCCACAGACTGACACCAAGAGCCACATATATGAAAACTGTCTAGGTTTAAAATTCACTCTGTTGCCCATAGCAACCAATCCGAGTGACCCTCTCATTTTTCCAGAGCACTATATGAAATGAAAGGGGCTCTCTGATTGGTTGCTATGGGCAGCAAAGTGAGTTTTAGACCTAGATAGTTTTCATACATGTGGCCCCAGGTCCCAAACTCAGTAATGGAGAGGCATCTGTCAGATACCTTAATTACTAACATTGAAAAAGTGGCAAAAAAATTAAAATCCAAACAGTACATATAGGCTTAATATATTTTTTTCATTTCTTTACTTATTTTCAGTAATAGCTGCACTTTATGAGCTTTATCAATATGCTATGCGGCAAATGAACAGGAAGCATAGACTTCTGAAATGTCATAGCTGCGGGATGCAGCAGGCTGATGTGCTTGTTAGCGCTACAGCTTAACAGCTTTTTGGGCTTCATTTTTACAACGTTCCCGTGTGGTGCTAATGACATGATAACTTTACTATGCGGGTCCGAACAATTTTAATTATATAAATTTTATATCGTTTTTTTATGTTTTATTACTTTTTACACAACAGAATGGCATAATAAAAAATTGTGTTTTTATGTTGTCATAGTCTGATAGCCTTAGCTTTTTTTTCTGTATGTGTAACTAATTAAGGTCTGGTTTATTGCATGATGAATTGCTGCTTTCATTGGCACCATTTTGAGGTTCTTATGATGCTTTGATCGCCTTTCATCAAGGTTTATGGAAGGTGGGATGAACAAAATGCAGCAATCCTGGTCGTGTTTTTTATTTTTATTTTTACAGCAGTCATAATGAAGTATAAAAATATGCTAGCTTTACTCAGCAGGTTGACACAATCACAGCGATACCCAACCAGTTTGACTGCTCCTGCACAATAAATATACTTTTATTCAAAAAGGAAAACACGGACAAGGGACAAGACTTTTTGACTGCTTTAAAATCCCTTTTTTGAAAGGCAGGGTGAAGAAAATACAGCAATCCTAGTAGTGTTTTTTATTTTTATTATTAACAGTGTTCACTGTGCAGTGTACATGAAATGTCAGTTTTACAGTATAGTATTGTATAGTATTGCTATCTTCTCATAGTCATAAATTTTTTATTTTTCTGTATACAGAGCTGTGTAAGGAGTTATTGTGTAGGATGAACTGGTGTTTTCATTGTTACCAATTTTGAATCTATAAGACTTTTTGTTCATTTTTTAATCTATTTTATGTGCTGCGGGAAGAAAGAAGATCACAATTCTGTCTCTTTTTTAAGGTGTTCATTGTGCAGGTTAAATAACAGGACAGATTTATAGGCTAGGTCATTGCACACATGGTGATACCAAATATGTGTACTTTGTGCGACATGTATGAAGGAAGGTACGTCGAAGTGAATAGTCGAGTCTCATTTTCAGTGTAAAATACGCCTGATGTATGAAAGTGTTTTTTGTGCGCTCAAAAATGGTGTGTAAAGTTTGACATGCCTCGCCTATGTGTCAGGCGCATTAATGAACTTAGGCTCATAAGTAATACGCCTAACATGTATTAATGCTATAGACAGGCTGGAAATAAGAAAAAAGTCATTAGAATAGCATGTCAGTGAATAGAAACTATGGTATTAATCCTGCTTGGAAGACTACAGGTCCCAGCAATACCTGTGCTGGCTCATGCTCTATGCAGAAAAAAAGGGTAAGAGCGGCAAAAATTAATTTCATATTTAATGTAGTAAAAATTTTAAATTTAGAAATCTGAACAACATAATCAATGGGATTTTTGATGTAAATTTTGTTTTAGATTCTATTAATTTTAAATACATTTATAGGAGATATTTTTATATTTTTGGGATATTACATATTTTCTATGATCATATTTTTCATTTAATTTAAATAATTACATTTTATACAGTTTGATAATTATAATAAATTACCTTTTATTACTGTACGGGTGTCCGTTGAGAAATATTGGCCATTATTGCTCCTTACAGCAAATCTATCTCCACTTCGACTCCTCAGGCTCAGGCAGACCACATTGAGATAGGTCTGCCTGTCTGAGCAGTAATGCGCCTAGTTTTGCCGAACCACTTTCATATATGTGTCTAATCTTACGATTGTGGTGTGACTCACCTCCATAACTCCCACAGAACGCCCCCAGGACACCCCTTCATGTTAGGCACATTAGAAGGTGCCAAGTCTTACGAACAATGCCCCTAACACGTTAGGCGCACTAGACATTGTACACCAGAAAAAGGGTGAAAAACCCTTTCATACATGTCACCCTTTATTTTTTAGCTTTTTTGGGACAAATGGAATATGTAAAGTGGAAAAGGGAGACATTAATGTTTTTATTTTATTTTTTTGTGTCTTTTTTACCTTTTGTAATTTTTCACTTTGTCTTTGTTAGTTGTCCCCACAGGGGCTTTCTATCAGTGATCTGGAGATCCCCGTTACCATGCATAGCAGTACTGTTATCCATAGCAACTGTCAATCATTATGCCCAGCTGTATGACCAGGTGTAGTGTTGTCATAGGCAGCCCAGAAACCTAACAAGGGCTTCCGGGTTGCTAGAGAAGCCATCGACAGCCGAGATCGCATTGCAGCAGTACTGCAATGGAGACAGTGGGAGCTCCCTCAATCTGTCTTTTCAGTAGCTGCCATCCAATGTCAAATAATCCAATGTTAAATAGAAAAAAATCTAAGAACATCCCTCATTGACCATTTTATTAAAGAAATGGTTCTAAAACTGTTATGATGTAGTACAAAGGGTCTGTCACAATCCAATGTGTCTCACAAAGTCTAAAAGGGAGCCTGTAGAGAAACAGAAATACTACAAAGAAGTGAAAATCCTAATTTCCCCCCTGCTGCCCTTGAATATAATGTTTGTGGCTAAGTCTTTATGGATGCACGGAATGAAGTTCAGGTGACACAATATAAAGTTCAGGCTGAAGTTTAGGCCACAGCACAATCTGCAGGGGGTTGATCCTCTGCCCGCACCAGGAAATTGTGTCTGTAAATTGTGTCCTTTAACCATACAAATCCCACCTACTCCTATCTCCCCTTAGGACATTTAAACATAGGTGCTGAACTGTTAGGGAGATAATGAAAAATTGAGCATTCTTAGATTTTTGTGTGGCAAATTATGCAGAAATTAGTTGGTTCCAGGAAAAGTCATAATGGTCTGAACTGGATGGAGAAGAAAAAGAAAATGAAACAATGAATCACTTACAGTATACCCATCTTAAGAGATGCCTGTGCACAACTAGTATCTGCCATAATATGGGCACTGCTTGGCAGTAATATTGAATAAAGTGTTATATTCAGGAACAGTATGGCAGCATGATTCAGACATTTGTGGTGGTGATATGTGATCATAATGTGGCGGAATTATTTAGTGCTTGTATAGTGGTATTAATGATGATATTTATCTTGATATATATTTCTATGATATATTTCTATGTTTTATTTATTTATATAAAAATAATGTTATATAAGTACGACTTCATAAACTCTAGCAACACCACTGTTTTGGTGCTCGTCTGCTGAAAAGCATGCTGGACATGATTGGGTATGCTTAGATATGGTTAGAGGCATGGCCTGGTGTGTCTCTTTTAGCACTTTTTAAATGTTGTTGCTGCCTTCAGAGTATAGCTGGCGCTCTCTACAGTAGACTGCTCTCTACTATAGCTGACTGCCTGGCTCTATAGTTAGGCACTGACAGCATAAGGACAGTGTGTGCGGTGGCTATGCCACAAACACCTTCCTAAGGCTACTCATCACACTAAGGGCGACATGTATGAAAGTGTTTCTACCCTTTTTCTGGCGTACAATGCACCTAACTGACCCAGCTACGATATCTAATGCACCTAACGAATGTGTTAGGTGCATTGTTCGTAAGACTCAACACTGTTTAATGCGCCTAACATGAAGGGGTGTTCTGGAGGCGTTCTTGGGGCATGGCGCACCACACTTGTATTATTATACACATATATGAATGTGGTTCATCAAAACTAGGCGCATTACTGCTCCAACAGGTAGAACTATCTCAATGTGGTCTACCTGAGCCTGAGGAGTGATTCTAGATTTGCTGTAAGGGGCAAAAATGTCCGATATTTCTCAACTTGCACCAGTACATTAATAAAAACAAATTTATTATAATTATCAAACTCTATAAAATGTAATTATTCAAATTTATTGAAAAATGTGATCATATAAAATTAATATAAATATATATAATGTCCCCAAAATATAGAAATATCTCCTATAAAAAATATTTAAACTTCATAGAATCTTAAACTAATTTTACATTAAATAACAAACTGATGGTGTTGTTCAGATTTTTATAGTTTAAATTTGAAATTTATTTTTGCTGCTCTCACCCTTTATTCTACATACAGCAAGAGCCAGCACAGCACAGGTATTGCTGGGACCTGTGGTCCTCCAAGCAGGATCAGTACCATAGTTTCTATTCACTGATATTCTATTCTAATGATTTCTCTCTTATTTCCAACCTGTCTGTAACCTTAATACATGTTAGGCACATTACTTATGCGATTAAGTTCCGTAATGCGCCTAACACATAGGTGAGGCGCATCAAACTTTACACACCATTTATGATTAAGGAGTATAGTATAATTAATTTAAAGGGGTATGTTGTGCATTCCAATTAATTTCAGGGAGAACTTTGTGCATTATAATTAATTTCAGGTAGTAGGGTTTGTAAGTAGGATAATGTTATGGCGTGTAGTCTAATTATTTCAAGGAGTACAGTGTGAAATCTACTTTTAGAGGGTACAGTGTGTAACATAATTTAATTAGGAATGGTCTGAAGCATCATTTCTAAGGGTTCAGTCTGTTATATAATTGACTTATGAGTAGAGATGGGCGAATCGATTCTAATGAAGAGGACTTAGTTTAGAATTTCAGGAAAACTTCGATTCAGCACGAAATAGAAGTTTGGGGTGATTCGCAGGAACGAAGTTTGTTTTGTATTGCTAAAATGGCCGCAAGCACATGGTGTCACATGGGGAAGAGAACTCTGGGAGGAAGAAAGGAAGACCCTAAATGACATGTGCAGACATCAAGCCAATCAGAGACCAGCGGGCTTCTGTGACGTCACAGCACTATAAGTACGGACGCCATGTCGCTCCTCACACTGCTCTCGTTGTGCCGTGACATAAGCGTCCGGCTGCTGTATGTGTATGCTGTATAAGCGTCCGATTTGGGGGGAGGGTATCACTGCTTTTATCAGAGACTGCTCCTCTTCCATTATCATTTTGATTCAGTTTGTGGGGTATTGTAATTCAAGTCCAGGGTGGGTCTAATTCTGCCCCATATACATTTTAATTCCATCTGGTCATTTCTGGAGCGCATTGAATATCCAAGGGTTAATTAAGCCTGTTTGTGCTTTTATATTCAGTAAAATACACAGTGTTTTTAAACGCCACATAGAAGTACATTTTTCCTGGTCATTTCTGGAGCGCAATTTAAATTCAAGGGTTAATTAAGCATGTTTGTGCTTTTATATTCAGTAAAATACACAGTGTTTTTAAACGTCACTGACAAGTAAATTTTTCCTGGTGATTTCTGGAGCGCAATTTATATTCAAGGGTTAATTAAGCATGTTTGTGCTTTTATATTCTGTAAAATACACAGTGTTTTTCTGTACCACATAAGAGTAAATTTTTCCTGTATTTCTGGGGGCCAATTATATAAAGGGTTAATTAAACATTTTTGTTTTTATTTTCATAAAAAACACATTTTTTTTTCTAAACCATAAAAAGTACATTTTTTCCTGGTGATTTCTGGAGTCAATTTAAAATTCGGGGTTTAATTTAACGTGTTTGTGTTTTTATATTCGTAAAAATACAGTGTTTTTCTAAACCCACAAACCATAAATTTTTCTGGTAATTTTCGGAGCGCAATTTATACCCAAGGGGTTTTAATTTTAAGCTTCTGTCTTTTAATTCAGAAAAATACACAGTGTTTTTAAACACAACATACGAAAACATTTTCCTGGCCATTTCTAGCGCAATTTATAACCAAAGTTAATTAATTGTGTTTGTGTTTTTATTTTTCAGTAAAAAACACAGTTTTTTTTTCGATCCCACATATGAGAAAAATTTTTTCCTGGTCATTTCTGGACGCAATTTATACCAAGGACCCAAGCCTTTTAGGGGGGTTCATTTGGATCAAATACGGGGTGTGTATTTATCATATACACAATCTTATCAAACGAGTCTGAAAATTTTTTGAACAAACAGTTGTCAGACAAAGGGGGGGCGGGCCTTCACATGCGAGGGGCTGGCACAAAAATTCCGGGACAGGCACGGGTCCAGCACAGTAAGGGGGACGTCGCCAGGGGTACTCGGGGAGGCCAGAACCCGCCCATCTAGTGGCCGTGTGTTGACCCTAGGTTGACTATTATTATCGACAAAGTTGAAATCGGCACAGTTTTTATTTGATCGAAATTTTTTAGATCATTGCGAAATTTTTGGTTTAAAAAATCTTGCATCATCTATTAAATAGCTCCTTTTTTCGGCGCTTCCCTTTTCATTTTGGCGGCCAGAAAATCACTTCAGAATAGAGCGGGTGAGATGTGTTGCGACTCATGACGGGATGTGTAGGGTTTGCGATTGCGGGAAAAAAAATTAACCTGTGTTTTTACATAGAACGGCCCTTTCTGTTCATACATTTTCCTCACATCTCATAGCAGTAGGACGTCGCCTGCCTGTGTCCAAAACAGCTAGCGAAATTATTCTAAATCTCACAAAAAAAACCTACTTTTAGCTTGACCCTTTCGAACTTAGTTAGATCAAGATTGAAGATTTTTATGAGTTAGTAGAAAATTTTTAAAAGGAAAACTACCGCTGAAAGTCACGGGGGGGAGAAAAGGGGGGCCCCCGGGGGCGAAACACAACAAGCTCTATAAAGAAAATTTGGATATATTTTCACCAAGACTTAGTGTAGATTTTTTGCATGCAATCTTTATTATTAACACTTTTTCTTTTGGAATATTTTCCTGATTTTGGGGAAGCCTGAACTTATATTAGGATACACGTCTTTTCCCTAAAAACTGCGGGTCCTTTTTGGGTGCAAAACTCGATTTTTAAAATTTCAATACATTTCAGATAGGTGTTTTTTTTTCAATTTGCCCATTCCACTTTGTTGAAAAAACCCCCTTGATTAAAATTTTAAATCCAGCAATTTTTTACACAGGTTGATAGGGACAAAAATACCTTTATTACCGAAAACTTTTTTCAGAACTTTTTTTCACTTTTGGGCGCAGACGCTTTGTTCATTGAGGCACCCTTGCACTTAAAGTGAAACAGCAATTTTTGAAGTCACCACAGGTGAATTAAAAGGGTGCCAAAAAAAACCTTTTATTATCCGAATACATTTCAGATACGTTTTTTTCATTTTGGGGCCAGTACAGCTTTGTTCATTGAGGCCCTTGCATTTAAATGTAAAATACAGCAATTTTGTAGTCACCACAGTGAATTAAAAGGGTGCCAAAAACCTTTATTATCCGAATACTTTAAATTTTTTTTTTCACTTTGGGAGGCCCCCTTTGTTATAGATCTATTCCAGTTAAAGGGAATACAGAAATTTTTTGTAGTCACCACAGGTGAATTAAAGGTGCCAAAAAAATCCCTTTATTATCCAATACATTTCAGAACTGTTTTTTCACTTTGGCACGGGCCACTTTGTTGAAGAGGTATTTTTTGCATTTAAAAAGTGAATACAGCAATTTTGTATCACCACAGGGAATTAAAAGGGTGCCAAAAAACCTTTTAAACTTATACTTTCAGACGGGTTTTTTTTTTTCACTTTTTGCAGCAAGCTTTTGATAATCTACTTTGCAGTAAATTTAATCCAGCAATTTTGTTTTGATTTGAGGGATTTGAAATAGCTGGATTTGCCGTCTTTTAATAAAGACTTCCAAAACAATCATACCTTCTCAAATTTTTTATTTCGAACAGGAGCGAAATGCTGGGGGTAACGAGAAAAGAGGGGGTGCAATGGGGGGTAGAGGTACGGGGAAAGGTGCCCTCCATGCTGGCGAAAACCCCGCATGCCAGCGGATCGTCATTTCGGGACCGTCAGGCCTGTCATCGCGGGGTCGGGCCCTGTGAACCTAACGAACAGCATCGCCAATCGTCCTTCAGTGGTTAATGCAACCTCATCCAGCATTTTTACCCCCGCCCCCCAGTCAGGGGCCACAAAGTCGTCATCACATCATCAGAAACCGTCCAACATAACAGCCCAAAATCACTCGTTCCCACCACGGGGATAATCCATTTTCTGAAAGACCTCTTTGATGACAAAATGCGGGTTGGGTCAAAGCTGTTAAAAGATAAAAAGGCCAAAGGGGAAATTTTTTCTCTGCTCTGACGCCCTTTAGAGCCATCTGGAGGAAAGGAACAGGTCAATGGGGCAAAAACCCGGGGGGGTTCCAACGCCTTGCAGCCCTCTTGCTTTGTACCCGCACCCTGGTGCAAATGTCAGGACGACGAAGTACCTGTGATGATAAAATGAAAAGACACATTGGGGATCCAACGTGGTTTTTTAAAGCAGAATTTGCTTGCGGCGCTTCATCACTGGAAGAGGGAAGACGATGGGAAAGTGCAGTAGGGGGTTTCCGCCTAAAAAAGGGGAAGGGCGGTCCAGAATTCCGCTGATAGATTTTCTGCCACCACTATGTTGAGCGTTACGTTGCTACGACATCGGGCATAGTCGTTTTGGGGGGCCACCATCGATAATTTTTTTCGATAGCGATAGTCGATCATCTCCAGACCATTAAAGTCAAGGGAGAGCAAAAACCCCTTTCATTCTTACCCCCAAAAACGGGGCTGGAGAACGGAATTAACGCCACAACAGTAAAAGGGATACCGCACATCTTAACCACAGGGCCAAAGCATAAATCCTAGGGACCACAAACAAATAAAATTTAGCTTTTAATAAAACAAATAAAATATAAAAAAAAAAACCAATCTATCTAAACCCCAATACAAAACTAAACCCCACACTATGCCCCCCATCAAATAATGGGAAAATCGCCCCAATAAGGGCTTTTCCCCCCCCGACCTAAACTACCAACACCCTAACTAACCCCCCACTGTACAAAAAAAAAAAAAAAAAACATAAACAGGACAAAAACAAAGAGTATACTTTCATTATCCCAAATGAATCTGGATAATTCAAAATCTAAACCTTTTTCCCCCCCAAGAATTGGGGGGTTCATCAGGGAAAAGGGGAATATGTATACAACACACAATAACTATTTAGATAAACTTACGCCCTTTTAAAATGAAAGGGATGAGTGCTGATAGCCCGGGTTGATCCCAAATTTAAAAACGGAGCCCCCCACCCCAAAGGCAGTCCACAGAGATGGTACATTTATCTAAACTAGTTTTTAGTGTATTGTATACATATTCCCTTTTCCCGGGAAAAACCCCCAATTACTAGGGGGGGAAACCGGGGATTTAAAATTATCCAGATTCATTTGGGATAACCAATGTATACATTTTTTGTTTTTGTCCGTTTATGTTTTTTTTTTTTTTTTGTACAGGAGAGTTTATATAGGGTGCTGGTATTTAGGAAAGGGTGGAACCCCCTTTTGGGCGATTTTCCCATATTTGATGGGTAGCCTAGATTAGGATTTAGTTTTGTATTGGGGTTTAGATAATTAGGTTTTTTGTCTTTATATTTTATTTTTATTTATAAAAGCTAATTTTATCTGTTTTTGGGGTCCCTAGGATTTAGCATTGCCTGTGTTTATTTTGCAATATTTTTTTGGGTATACCGGGGGTAATATTTAAAATATTAGGGTCCATGACCCCCCCCTAGAAATCCTGCAAGAGGATTTTCTGTTGTTGTTCTGCCATTTTGGGCACAACACTTGGGCATAAAAGCCACAAAAAAAAGCCAACCCCATTCACACCCTTTCTTGTACCACAGCATGACCCTTAAACCTGCATCACCCAAAATTAAAAATGCCAGAAGGGAGTATTATTTGAACCATCATTTTACTTGAACTGGACATTTAATATCCCTGCCTGGACCCAGCATACCCTTAAACCCGCTAAAACCCAAGATTAAAAAGTGCCGGAAAAAGAGCCCCCTTTTAAAAACCCCCATTTTTTGTTGAACTGGACATTGACAAACCCCGTCCTGGGGCCGCACGACCCTTAAAACTGTCGACCCACAGATTAAAAAGTCCGGAAAAAAGGGGTCTTTCAACCACCATTTTTTGTTGAACTGGACATTTCTATACCCGTTCTGGACCGCAGTATGACCATTAAACCTTTTTGACCCCCAAATTTAAAAAGGGCCGGGGAAAAAGGAGCTTTCAACACCAATTTAGTTGAACTGGACATTGACTATACCTGCCTGTCCACACATAAACCCGGCCGGAGTTAAAATGGGTGCGGTGAAGCCCCGGCTGGCTCCGTCACTAATAACACCAGGTTAAAATGCCCGAGACGCAGCAACGAAAAAATGGGCGTGTTTAAACAGAGTGCGAAACGGAATTTTGAGACCTCCAACCTTCCCAGAAAACCCCTCAAGCCCCGGTACGCTTGCCCCTCCGTAAGAATGCGGACCAATTTTAGCTTCACTTGGAAATACGGTGGTTTAAGCTCCGTTACACCCCCGGTCCCTTTTTCTTGGCTTCTTTTTCTCATTTTACCAACGTGCTGGAAGGAAATGGTCTCGTACTTTGTTCTCTGCCGGCTCCATACTCCATTCCTCTGAAAACCTACTTGGTCAAGTTTTTTTGTACCTCCCTTGTAAAAATTCAAGGAAAATTTTTTTTAAAAGCTATTTTGTACATGCAAAATTTTTAGTAGTTTTAATTCCAAAAATCATTTTTTAAAAAGGAATGGAAACCCCCCCAAAGTTTTGTTTCCTTTTTTTAATTAATTAAAGGTTTTCTCAATACAGGGATTGATAGCATTTAAAGGGCCTTTCAAAAACAAGTCATTTTTTCAATATGGTCCATTAAAAAGGTCCTCCATTCCTGTTTTTGACAGCACTATCACCCTTTGAGCCACTCTGACAAATTGGGGAAGAACAAAGTCTGTTGAAACAACATTTTTATAAAGGGCCTGTTTATAGCTCATTCAAGCAAAATGCCCCCAAAAATTCAAAACATGAAACCCCTGAGCCACTTTGGGCAAAAGTGAAAAACAAATGCTGTTTGAAACAAAAATTTTTTTTTATAAAGGACCCCGTAGTATAGCTGCATGTCACAGCAAAAGCCCCCAAAAATCAAACATGACCCTTTTTAGCCACTTTGGCAATTGGAAAAACAAAAGTCTGTTAGAAACAACATTTTTTAGATAGACCTGTAGTATAGCTCATGTCCAGCAAAAAGCCCCCAAAAAATTTAAAAAAGACCCATGACCCCTTTTTACAATTTTGAAGAATAAATTCTATTAAAAAACAATTTTTAGAATGGGCCGATATTGTGCATTTCAAAGCGCATGCCCCAAAAAAATTTTAAAAAAGACTCTCAGCCCCTGTTTTAAAAAATTGTGAGGGAGGAATGCCCCTTAGAACCACATTTCCCGTTCCAAAGGACCATAATTTTAGCTTTAACTACAGCAACATGACCCCAAAAAATTTTTAAAAAATGACTTCTCAGACTGTTTAAAAATTGGAGGGGGCACCACTTAAAAGCCACATTTTTGTCCAAAGGGCCATAATTATTTCTGTAACTCAAGCAACATGACCCCAAAAAAATTTAAAAATTGACTACTCAGCCACTGTTAAAATTGGGGGAGGCAAAAAAGCCCCAAAACCATTGACAATGGAAAAATTCAAAGATAAGTGAGTAAATGGAATATGGTTTTGCGAAACCTTTTGGTGTCTTTTACATCTCCTCACACAAAAAACCCCAAAAAAGAACGTTGGGAACGAGAAAAAAAAATTTCAGTAATAATGACATTTTAAAAAAAAGTTTTTCAAGAGGACCATTTTTGTTTTGGGGAGGAAGGAAGTAGACCCCAAAAATCGGTGACCCGGCAACTAGGGCCACAAAATCACAAGATCCATGCCGATTCATCTTTATGAAAGTCAAACATCCACATTTTCTGTGGAAAGCCGGGGCGTTTTTTCGTAATACTCCCCGGCGTGCGAAGTCCCTTTGATATGACGCTGGCTGCTGGCAGGACAACACCCTACCTGGGAAGCAACTCAGGCCCTTTCGTCATTTGGATACCCAAATCTATTGGGGCCAAAACACAAACAAAAACATCGGGGGTTAGACGCAGAATCGTGCACCATGACTTAAGCTGGGCCTCTGGGTATTTTATTGTGCCCTGCATTTCATCGTTTTGATGAGTGGTAAATAAAAATTGCCAAGGTCACCCATTAAAAGGGTTTTCCACCTTGCCTGGCCTGGCCGCTACGGCAAATTGCACTCTACGCTGTCACGTCGCTGGCGTTGTTCCACTTGAATTTTAAAACGGAAGCAAACAACAGATGTCTCCATTTGATCAATACAAGGGCTCCATTTCCCGCTTTTACTCTCTATTTGGGTGGGTGGAAGGAAAGTCTGATTTTTTTTTTTTGTACCCGGGGGTCCAGGGGGTGGCCACCCCCGTAACTGTTTTTCATTTGATGGGGCCCTTAAAAGCGGGGACAAAATTTGGAGGAAAGGAGCATCCAAAACACCATGTGAAAATGGGGCCCTTATTTCCCAAGCCTCTGGGGCAAGGGCACTAGCAAACTGATCTTTTCATCTTTCCCCCTCCGCCTCAAAAACGCGCCAAACCTTTTCCAAGGGGAGGGACGTCGTAACATCGTGTCTAGGATAACCCCCCCCCTTTTCCCCCCTTCCCCCTCCTCCTCCTCCGCTGGGCCCCCCAGCAAGCTTCAACACAGCCCCGCTTTCCTGAATGATGCACCCCGAAGTTGATGCCCACCTTTTCACTGCTCACCCCCCCAACCACTGCCAATGAAACCGATGAAATTGTGAAAAGTCGGGCCTTTCGATTTTTACGGAGAAAAGCTCCGTGTCCCCCATCTTTTCCCTCCCTCCCCGTTGCTGGGCGGGACCTGTGTTTCAGATGTCCAACGATCTTCCAGAACTAAGAAAACACCACAATGCTCATGCTGACAAGGGATTGTCCCATGACCATTTTTTGGGGGATTCTTCAAACTGGCAAGGATGGGGCAGAGCTCTTTCACCTGCCCCACTCTCGTGGCTCAACACCCCGAGGTCCCACCCCCTGCTTGTCAGGCCCTGTGTCACTTCGTACTGCTAAAGGCATTGCACGCTCCAAAAAATCGCTGGGGCAGGGAGGGGAATTCCAGCGTTTGCCACGTCAAAAATGAGAGGTTCGGGGGGGCCGACTACCTGCAACGCAGCCAGGGGGGGGACGAAGCAGGGTGCAACGGGGGGAAAATGCAAACCAGATCCGAGCCACTTCAGCATTAGCCAGACCCCGGGGAGCTCTTTAGAAAATTTTTGGGGTGACCAGTTCATGACATTGCCACAAGGGATTGCTCCAGCCACCGTCTTAAAAAGGGGCCAGCAATATCGCCCGTTTTTTCGCACCATCTTGCCCCGGGACAAATTCTTGTCCCCCCACCCCGCTCGGTCCTTTGGGAGAGCCGTCCACAGCTCCTGACCTGTGGGGTGGACGGGCTCCAAGACAGAATTTTAAATTCAAAACGGCTTGGTTTTTTTCTGGGAATGATCCCCCCAGAGGGCCTTGGGGAAAGAGCCCTGCACCCCCCTGCGGGTTTTTGAAGACGTGCGCCGACCCGAGAGCCACCGTCACCCCCAAGACATCCACCCACCACCCACTGACGAAAAAGAGATATAGCGCCTTGGGGCCGTGCTTTACATTTTCCCTGTGTCGGTGGCAATGGACTTTTCCCCGGCCACAATGCAGACAATGCGCTTGAAATTTTAGATGACAAAAAGGGGCTGGCCAGGGGAGGGGCTTTTTCTGGCAAAGAAATGCATGCTCGGCATCTGGTAATTTGGGCAGGCAAGGGCCATGACGGGCGAAACCCCTCTGGTCCACCGATGGAAAGGCAACATTTTCCCAAGCCAAAAACCGGCAAAACCACATTCAGGGTTTTAGCTTTGGGATGGTTTGGGTTAAAGTGTTTTTTTTCTGCTCCCCAAACCCAGAAGACAAAAGGCTGGGTGCTAACGGCTGCGTAAAAAGGCGTGCAGTCGTCAAACTGGGAAGGGAAAGGGTAGGATGGATCTCGGTGGTGCTGGGGACTTGGGCACGGGGGAGGCAAGCGGAGGCTTTAACCCCCGATTGACTCTAGAGACATGGGAGCTGAGGAACGCTTGGGGGTGGGGGGGAGGAGCCGAGACTGAGGGGGGCAGTGGGTTTAGGGCCCGGATCGGGCTGGCCTTTTTTTTGGGCCAATGTTCCTCCATTTCAATCAGCATTCGCTGCTGGACTAGACAGTTGGGGTGGTTAACCCTTAAAGGGTTTTTTGCCTTTTTTATGCGTTTTACGGGGAAAGGCGGCATATGACATCGCTGGGTTAACAGAGGCTTCCAAAGAAGGGCCCGGCTTGAGGGTCCGGACCTTTTTGACGGCGATAAGCGAGGAGCGGGGTTTGCGCTGACCGTGGCTGGCGGAATCATATCAGCGGACTTCTGCGACCGCCCTCTCCCTTTTTGTGGTGGGACCCGTATTGACACTACCCCATCGTCTTCCTCCTCATCCACTGATGAAGCGCTTGCAAGCAAATTCTGCGGAAAAGACCACGATGGATCCGCAATGTCGTCATCATCATCATCATCAACACAGGTGTCTTGGTCGTCCTGACTTTCTGCATCCAGAAGCTGCGGGCTACAAGCAAGAGGGCCTGCAAGGCGTTGCCGACCGCCCGGGATTTTGCCAATTGACCGGCTTCCTTCTCCTCCTCTGATGGCATCAGTAACTGGGCGTCTGAGCAGACTAAATCATCCTCTTGATCATGCCTTTTGACCCCAACCGCATTTTGTCATCAAAGAGGTCTTCAGACAATGGATTATCCACAGTGGTGGGTACACGAGTTGACATTTGGGCTGCTTCATGTTGGACGGATGCTGATGATGCTGATGACGACATTTGTGGCCGTGACTGGGAGGACGAGGAGGTAAGACTGCTGGATGCAGGTTGCATTAACCACTGAAGGACAGATTGGCGACGCTGTTCGTTACTGAGATTCACAGGGCCCTGACCCAGCGATGACAGGCCTGACGGTCCTGCAACTGACGATCTGCTGGCATGCGTGTTGTCGCCAGCACTGGAAGGAGCACCGTCTCTCGTACCTCTACCTCCATGTGCTACCCCCCTCTTTGCTCGCTTACCACCAGCATTTCGCTCCATGTTCAGAAATATAAAAATTTGAGAAGGTATGGAATAGTTTTGGAAAGTCTCTTGTTAAAAGACGGCAAATCACAGCTATTCTCAAATCCCTCTAAATCAAAACAAAATTGCTGGATTCAAATATAACTGCAAGGTGTCTAATCAACAAATCTGGACTGGGCAAAAGTGCAAAAAACACGTATCTGTTATGTTTTCGTATAATACACGGTATTTTTTGCACCTTTCAATTCACCTGTGGTGACTATAAAATTGCTGTTTTCAGATTTACGTGCAAGTTGCGTCAATGAACAAAGCTGTAGTGCGCCAAAGTCAAAAAACACGTATCTGTTATGTTTTCGTATAATACACGGTATTTTTTGCACCTTTCAATTCACCTGTGGTGACTATAAAATTGCTGTATTCAGATTTACGTGCAAGCTGCGTCACTGAACAAAGCTTTTGTTCGCCATATTAAAACATCTCTTTTCTGTTATGTTTTCGTATAATACACGGTATTTTTTGCACCTTTCAATTCACCTGTGGTGACTATAAAATTGCTTTTTTAAGATTTACGTGCAAGCTGCGTCAATGAACAAAGCTGTAGTGCGCCAAAGTCAAAAAACACGTATCTGAAATGTATTCGGATAATAAAATGTATTCTCAAATCCCTCTAATCAAAACAAAATTGCTGGATTCAAATTTAACTGCAAGGTGTCTCTATCAACAAATCTGGACTGGGCAAAAGTGCAAAAAACACGTAACTGTTATGTTTTTGTATAATACAACTGTATTTTTTCACCTTTCAATTCACCTGTGGTGACTATAAAATTGCTGTTTTCAGATTTACGTGCAAGCTGCGTCAATGAACAAAGCTGTAGTGCGCCAAAGTCAAAAAACACGTATCTGATATGTTTTCGTATAATACACGGTATTTTTTGCACCTTTCAATTCACCTGTGGTGACAATAAAATTGCTGTTTTCAGATTTACGTGCAAGCTGCGTCATTGAACAAAGCTGTAGTGCGCCAAAGTAAAAAACACGTTTCTGTTATGTTTTCATTTAATACACGGTATTTTTAAGCCACCTTTCAATTCACCTGTGGAGACTATACAATTGCTTTTTTAAGATTGTCGCTGCAAGCTGCAGTCATGAACATTGCTGTAGTGCGCCAAAGTCAAAAAACAGTATCTGCAAAGGTTTTCGGATAATTTAAAATGTATTTTTTGCACTTTAATTCACCTGTGGTGACTATAAAAATGCTGTTTTCAGATTTACCTGCAAGCTGCGTCCATATTATTTTTTAAACAAAGTGTAGTGCGCCAAAGTCAAAACCAACGTATCTGTTATGTTTCGTTAATACATGGTATTTTTGCTCTTTCAATTCACCTGTGGTGACTATAATTTGTCTGTTTTTAGATTTACGTGCCAAGCTGGTCAATGAACAAGCTGGTAGTGCGCAAAGTCAAAAAACTCGTATTGAAAATGATCCTCGGATTTTATAATATGATAATTTTTTACACCTTTCAGTTAACTGTCGGTGACTAAATATTGCTTTTTTAAAGATTTATGTGCAAGCTGCGTCAATGAACAAAGCTGTTGTCACGGTGGTCAAGCGACCCCCGCCCCGGATGCTGGGCCACACACGTGGTCACCGTATGAGCGGCACCGCCGCCGCATGACGGGCGAGTGGGCGCGCTCCCCGGCCGGCCCGGCCTCTCTCCAACTTACCCCGGCGCACCGAGGGCGCAACCAAGACCCCATCATTTCCGGGGCCGCGCTCCTGTTGCGGTCTCAGACTAAAGGCGCGCGCGTCCCGACATCTATAGGGCGAGCGCGCGCGGCACTATGAGATTCTTTTTTAAAGGGCAGTGTACCAGGTAAATTGGCTATTGCGTACTCTTGCCCTATATTAAAGGCCTGCCCCTTCCTGCGGGCCTGTTGCTGGATCTTTAGTAGCCATTGTTGTTTAGAGGAAAGCGTTCTAGCCTTGTTCCTGATTTACTGTGTACGCGTCCTTTAGACTTCGTTTCCTTGACCACGGCTTCTTGCCGCCTGCCCTGACCTTGAGCCTGTCACGACCACGAACTGTGCCGCCTAGCCCCTGCTTAAGCTGTCCCACCAACTACGTGCCTGCCGGGGACGATATCTGCACCGGCTTATACCTCGGCTGCCAGCAAGCAAGTAAGTAGGGGCGGACGACTGGTAGACTCCCGGCCGCTGCAAGTCCATAACGCTTTGCGGCTGGCTCCTGGTGACAACGCGGCTACTTAGATTCGTTCCTGGCGTGGCTTACACCATCGTTGCGGTGGTCCAGATGGAGTCCACTTCTACATCCGGGTACGTGACAGTAAAGATTCTGGCCATGGATCCGCCAAGGTGCCTCTGCCTCGGTCTGACGCTGATCCTCTCCGCCATTGTGGCTCAGCTGTACAAACAGCTCGCTCAGCAAGCAGCAACCGGCATCTCTCCGCACATGATGCAGCAGCTCCTGGGCCGCTCAGCTGATCAAACCCGCATCCGTGGCTCCCTGCTCCACCGGTTCATGGCTCCAACCGCTGGTCCTCGGCTTCGTCTATCTTTGCCGACCAAAGTTCGATGGGGGACTCCAAGCATGCAGGGGCTTTATCACCAATGCTCCCTGCACATTGAGTTAATGGGCAAAAACAATTTTCCTACGATCGGTCTAAGGTGGGCGTTGTGCTTAGACTTCTCTCCGGGAAAGCCCTGGCCTGGCTACCACCACTCTGGGACAGGGTCGATCCAGTCACAGCTAACCTGGCTTCTTTCCTCACCGAGTTCTGGAGCGTTTTCGAGAGCCATCGGGCTTCGTCTGCCCGAGAAACGCCTTGCTAAATATGCAGCAGTGGATCATCTGTAGGCCGTTTATGCGTATGTTTCCGCGCACTTTTGGCTCAGAGTATATACGTGGAATTGAAGCGGCGTGACTGCCACCTTCAAGAAGGGCCTCTAACAGCCGCATCAAGGATGGCTCTATCCGCCGGGATCTCCCGTCTTCTTGAGTCGTCCTTATCTCCCTGCCAACTCGGATTGACATCCGTTTTCGGAAACGCCAGAGGAACTCCGGCAGGAACGGGAGCAACGCTAGTCCCCGTCGTCTTCTAGTCTGGCCCCAGTATTCAAAGGACCGACTCAGATTGCCACGACCACTCTGCCGCCGAGAGGCCATGGAGGTGGATTCGGGGCCCACCTGTCTACTTAACTGAGCTAAACATTGGACGTGTGGAGAAATCTTGTCTTGTACTGTGGGCAGTTGCAGGACCATTTCCGCAGTTCTGCCCACTGCGCCCTCAGCGTCGGGAATACGGGCGCACCTAGGATACGTAGGAGAGGCGTCCCTAGTGAAGAGCAAGCCCTCTCCTCGACTGAACTCTGCCCAGTGATCGTCGGCACTGGTGGAGCCTGTTTCAGGCTACTGCTTCCTGGACTCTGGATCTGCCGGAATTTTCTTGGACGCTGCCTGGTATCCCGCTCTTCTTTACTCCCTGTGATCCGCTGGAGAAGCCCCTTCATCTCTCGGTGTGGATGAGATTCTCAAGGATCCAATTCAGTCCGATCTGGAAGCCCCTGGTCCTTCAAGTAGGGGTGCTGAATTACGGGAGTGACTTGCGTTCTTGGTACTGACCAGTTCCTCATCGTCCATTCTCCTGGGGTACTCCAGTGGCTGCAATGCCACGCTTTTTTTTTCCCGTGCTCGATTGCAGTCGGGCGAAGTCCTAAGTTGGGGTTCGGAGTGTCAGTTCTCCTGTTTGTGGCACCTCGCCGGTGCTTACGCCTTCTTCGGGGGTCGTCTAGGCCTCTGACAGGGCCTTATGCACCTACCAAGCCTTTGCAAAAAAAACGAACGTCTTCTCGAGAGCAAGCTGTGACGTTGCCGCCCATCGCCCATACGTCTGTCTGTTGATCTTTGCCCGGGATGTCTCCATCACGTGGCAAGGTTTACCCCTGTCGGTACCTGAGACCTTGGCTATGTTTCTTATATCAAGGGGGGAAATCTCCAGAGGGGGTTTATCCGCAAGTCTCCTGCCCCAGCTGGGGCCGGGTTTTCTTGAGTGGCTAAGAAGGACGGTAGTCTGCGTCATTGCATAGACTAATCGAGGCCTCAACAAGATTACGGTAAAGAACCCAGCGCTACCCTCTGCCTTGATCACGGAACTTTTGACCGTCTACGAGGTAGCCAAGATCTTTACTAAACTGGACCTGCGAGGGCATATATCTCATATCGGATGTGTGGGCGACGAATGGAAGACGCTTCACAACACCCGCGACGTGCTTCGAGTACCTGGTCATGCCTTCGGGCTCTGCAATGCCGCCGGTCTTCACAGAATTCGTCAATGACCATCTTCCGGGACTCCTGTACACATGCGTGGTGTGTATCTTGCACGAATTTGTTTTCTCCCCGACCTTGATTCCCTCAAGTTCACGCTGCGCCAGAGCTCGCCTCAGGACGTCTTAGGGCCAACCGACTCTATGCCAAACTTGAGAAAGTGCCAGTTTCTCAGCAGAGCCTACCATTCCTCGGTACATTCATTTCTGACATCGGGCTACAGATGGACATCGCGAAGTTGAGCTGCCGTCCTACAGTGGCCGCGGCCCCGTGGGTCTCCGAGATACAAAAGATCTGGGGTTTCGCAACTATTACAGGCAATTTAATACCACATTTTTCCTCGTTGGTGTTCCCCCAATAGTGGCTATTAACAAGAAATAGAACGCAAATCCTAAGTTGGCACCAGCGGCAGAGGAAGCCTACTCTATTGTTAAATGTTGCATCGCTATGGCCAGTGCACATCGGCCAGATATGAACAACCATTTTTGCTCGTGGTCGAGCCTCCTCGGGGGGGCCGGGGCCTTATCTCCCAGAAAGGGCCCAAAGGCAAAACCCTCACTTGCGGGTTCTTTTCTAAAAGTTTTTCTCGGCTGAAAGAACTACTCTATCGGCATCGGGAATTTGCTGCCTTCTAAGACTGGCTCTGAAGAGTGGCGGACTATCTTTGGTGGGGCTCGTCACCCGTCAGCATCTATACCGACCATAAAAATCTGCTGTATCTAAGGATGCCAACGCTTAAATCCTCGCCAGGCTCGTTGGTCTTTTTTTTTCTCGTTTTAATTTTCTCATTCATTTTTCAGCGGAAAGACCACAAGTCAGCGACGCCCTCTCCCTGCTTCGTTGTGACTGGAGACGAGTCCATTCACGGCATATTATCCCTCAGAACTGGCTATCTCTGCCGCCCAGTAGATCTAACAACCAATTCCTCCTGGCAGAGACATAAGTCCGTCCAGCTCCTCGCGAAGAAGATATTGTCATGTGTATGCTCCGAATGGGGGGCACCCAGGAGTACAGAGGTCCCATTGCTCTATATCTCCCGATTCTATGGTGGCGAGCTAGCAAGGGTTGTTCGTAGAATTTGTGGGCCATGCGCTTCCTGTGCCGAACACAGTCTCCTCGTCTCAAAACGGCAGGTATGCTCTGCTCCTATACCTATACCAGCTGTTCTTGGATCCCATGTGGCCATGGTTTTATCACGGATCTCCCTTCTTCGACTGGCAACACGTTAATTTGGGTGGTTACTGACCGATTTTCTAACGAAGTCCACTTTATTTCCATCTGCCGGGCTACCTCAGCTCCTCGCCTTGCAGTTTTTTTTCTTCATATTTTTTCGCTGCATGGGTTTCCTCGGCACATAGGTGTCGGACCGTGGGCGTGCAATTTGTCTCAGATTCTGGCGCTCCCTCTGTAACCAAATACAAATGAAACTGGACTTTCTTCGCCTACACCCTCAGTCAATGGCAAGGTAGGAGAGAGTAAAACCAGACCCTAGGTTGCTACCTGAGCACATTTGTCTCCCGCAGCGCCAGGATCTGATTGGTCCAGCGTGTTGCCCAGGGCCGTGTTCTCATAATAACTCATGGGATCGGTTTCTGTGGTGCTGATCATTTCTTTATTGTTACGGGGCGACATCCCCGCCCACCCCTCCCCATTTCTCGTGCCTCGAGGTCCATGCTGTGAGAGCTGGTCCAGACCTGACGGCTATACTGGAAAAAAACAGACCCGCCTTTCGCTATCCAGGCCTCCGCCCGCACAACGGCTCAAGCCAGACAAACAAAAACGAAAGACCTCCGCATAACCTTTTTCTACTGGTGAAAACAGGTGTGGTTGGCGCTAATATATATACGTTTCAAGGTTCCGCTATAGCTGGGTCCCCGGTTCCTGGGTCATTCGAGGTGCTCAAGAGCATTAACCAGTAAGCTCTCTAAGCTCCGCCTTCCCCCAACTGAGGGTCCCAGAACTTCCTTCCATGTCTCTTGCTAAACCCAGTCGTCCTTAATCGCTTTCTTCGGGTACTTGCTCCTCCCAGGCTGAGGCCGACACCACCGATGTCTTTACCGGTTAAATGGAGATTCTTGTATGAAGACGGTAGAGGGAAGCGTATTTTTTCTCATTGACTGAAGGGGTTCGGCCGATAGACTGGTCTGGGAGCCCAGAAAACAATATTCTGGATCGGGATATAATTCAGAGGTTCCTCCGGACCTGAAGGGGATGGGGAGGCCGAAGGGGGGTGGTACTAGTCACGGCGTGGTCCGGACCCCCGCCCGGATCGCGGGCCAACCGTGGTACCGTGATAGAGCCGCACGCGCCCCGCATGACGGGGGTGGGCGCGTCACTCGGCCAGCCGGCTCTCTCCTACTTACCCGGCGGCTTCTGTTGCGGTCTCAGCTCTCCGGGCGCGCGTCACCGGAATCTAAGGCGCAGGCGCGCGAGGCACTATGAGATTTAAAGGGCCAGTGTACCGGTTAAATTGGCTATGCCGGTCACTGCCCTTATTAAAGCCTCCCCTTCTGGGGGTTGCCGGATCTTTAGTGCATTGTTGCCTTTAGAGAAAGCGTTCTAAAGCCTTGTTCTGATTTACGTGTACCGTACCTTTAGCTTCCGTTCCTTGACCACGCTTCTTGCGCCTGCCCTGACCTTGCGCTGTCCGACCACGAACCTGTGCCGGCCTGCCCTGGTACCTTCAGCCTGTCCCGGACTACGGAGCTGCTGACGATTCTGCACCGTGCTTTACCTCCGCTGCCACCGCCAAGCAAAGTCACCATGTCAGGCGGGGACGACTGGTAGACTTCCCGCCGCAGCAAGTCTCATCCCGCTTGCGGCGGGCTTCTGGTGAAAACCGGGACTACTTAGATTTCGTTCCCTTGGCGTGGCTTACACCATCGCTTGCGGTGGTCCAGTGGATCCACTTCTACATCTGGGTACGTGACAGCTGTAGTGCGCCAAAGTCAAAAAACACGTATCTGTTATGTTTTTGTATAATACACGGTATTTAGTTGCACTTTCAATTCACCTGTGGTGACTATAAATTGCTGTTTGAGAGTTAGTGCAAGCTCGTCAATGAACAAGCTGTAGTGCGCCAAAGTCAAAAAACCACGTATTGAAATCGTATTCGGATAATAAAATCTATCTTTTTTGCACCCTTTCCATTCACCTGTGGTGTACTATAAAATTGCTGGTTTTTCAGATTTACGGATGAAGACCGCGTCAATGAACATACAGCTGTAGTGCTGCCAAAGTCAAAATAACACGTATCTGAAATGTATTCGGATAATAAATGTATTTTTTGCACCTTTCAATTCACCTGTGGTGACTATAATTTCGCTGTTTTAAGAGTTTCATGTGCAAGCTCGCGTCAATGATCAAAAGCATGTAGTGCGCACAAGAAAAAAACACGTATCTGTTATTGTTTTCGTTTAATACACACAGTATTTTTTAGCTCCTTTCAATTCACCTGTGATTACTATAAATGCTGTTTGTGTGTGTGTTTAGTGCAAGCTGAGTCAATGACAAAGCTGTAGTGCGCCAAAAATGATCAAAAAACCAGTATCTGTTATGTTTGTATAATACACGGTATTTATTGCACCTTTCAAGTCACCTGTGGTGACTCTAACATTGCTGTTTCAACATTTACGTGCAAGCTGCGTCACATGTTCTAAGCTGTTGTGCGCCAAAAGTAAAAAACAAGTATCACTGGTTATGTTTCGTATAAAACACGGTATTTTTTGCACCTTTCAATTCACCTGTGGTGATATAAATCGCTGTATTAGATTTACGTGCAAGTGCTGTCAATGAAAAAAAGCGGTAGTGCGCATAAGTCAAAAAAACACGTTTCAGTTATGTTTCATTTATATCACGGTATTTTTTGCACAATCCACTTTAATTCACCTGTGGTGACTATAAAATGCTTTTTTAAGATTACGTGAAGCTGGTCAATGAACAATAGCTGTAGTGCGCCAAGTCAAAAAACACGTAATCATGAAAATGTATTCGATATAATAATGTATTTTTGCACCTTTCAATTTCACTTGGTGATATAAAATTGCTGTTTTCAGATTTACGTGCAAGCTGCGTCCATGAAAAAGCTGTAGTGGCCAGTCAAAAAACAGTATCTGTTATGTTTTTCGTATAATACATGGTATTTTTTGACTTAAAATTCACCTGTGTGACTATAAATTGTGTTTAAGTGTTTACGTGCAGCTGCGTCAATGAATCAAAGCTGTAGGCGCCAAAGTCAAAAAACACGTATCTGAAATGGATTCGGATAATAAAGGTATTTTTACACCTTCAGTTCACTGTGGTGATATAAAATTGCTGTTTCAGATATTCGTGCAAGCTGCGTCAATGAACAAAGCTGTAGTGCGCCAAAGTCAAAAAACACGATCTGTTATGTTTTTGTTTAATACATGGTTTTTGTTTGCACCTTTCAATTCGCCTGTGGTGACTATAAAATTGCTGTTTAAGATTTTCGTGCAAGTGCGTCAATGAAACAAAGCTGTACGGCGCAAAAGTCAAAGAATAAAACACGTATTCTGAAAATGTTTTGAATAATAAAATGTATTTTTTGCACCTTTCAATTCACCTGTGGTGACTATAAAATTGCTCGTTTTAATGATTTACGTGGCAAGCTTGTGGGGTGGTGGTGTCAATGAACAAAGCTGTTAGTTGCGCCAAGTCAAAACACCGTATTGAAATGTGATTCGAATATATTAATGTATTTTTTGCACCACTTCAATTCAACATGTGTGACTATAAAATGTGCTGTTTATGATTTACGTGCAAGCTGCGTCAATGAACAAAGCTGTAGTGCGCCAAAGTCAAAAAACACGTATCTGAAATGTATTCGGATAATAAAATGTATTTTTTGCACCTTTCAATTCACCTGTGGTGACTATAAAATTGCTGTTTTAAGATTTATGTGCAAGCTGCGTCAATGAACAAAGCTGTAGTGCGCCAAAGTAAAAAAACACGTATCTGTTATGTTTTCGTATAATACACGGTATTTTTTGCACCTTTCAATTCACCTGTGATGACTATAAATTGCTGTTTTCAGATTTACGTGCAAGCTGAGTCAATGAACAAAGCTGTAGTGCGCCAAAGTCAAAAAACACGTATCTGTTATGTTTTCATATAATACACGGTATTTTTTGCACCTTTCAATTCACCTGTGGTGACTATAAAATTGCTGTTTTCAGATTTACGTGCAAGCTGCGTCAATGAACAAAGCTGTAGTGCGCCAAAGTAAAAAAACACGTATCTGTTATGTTTTCGTATAATACGCGGTATTTTTTGCACCTTTCAATTCACCTGTGGTGACTATAAAATTGCTGTTTTAAGATTTTCGTGCAAGGTGGGATATATGAACAAAGGTGGAATGGGTAAAATTGAAAATGAACACCTATCTGAATGTATACTGATAATAAAAGTGGAGTTTTGCACATAACACAGAGACCTGCAGATACTAGAAATGATGTGTATCCTACTATAAGTTCAGGCTGCCCAATATCCAGGAAATATTTCAATTGCAAACTGTTAATAATAAAGATATTGCAGTGCAATGTCTACACTAAGACTTGGTGAACTTTATCCAGTGTTCTTTATAGAGCTTGTCTGTGTTCGCCCGTGGCCCCCCCTCCCCCCTCCCGCTGTGACTTTACAGCGGTAGATGCTGCTTTAAAATTCTCTACCTAACTACATAAAATCTTCCAATCTCTAATCTAACTAAATTGTAAGGATCAACAGCTAATAGTAGAGGTTTCTCTGTGCAGAAATAGAATAATTTCACTGAGCTGTTTGGACACAGGCAGAGCGCACGTCCTACTCCTATGAGACGCTGAGAGACACTGAGGTAAAACGAGGTCATGTGATTTTTCCAGCCAATCGCAACCATACACATCCCAGTCAAGACGTCGCACACACATCTCACCCTGCTCTATTCTGTAATTTGATTTGCTGGCCGCCAAAATTACAGGAAGCGCCGAAAATGGCGCGATCTTAATAGCTGTCCCTGCCCTGGCCAGCCACGTGTCATCTAAAATTTCAAGCGCATTGTCTGCATCTGTGGCCGGAAAAGTCCATCTGACCACGACACATGGACTAGTAAGCACGGCCAAGGCCGCTATATCTCTGTGACAGCTCACTGGTTGAGCTGGGTGGATGTCTCTGGGGGTGACGGTGGCTCTCAGCCTCGGCGTACGCTCTTCAAAACCGCAGGGATGGTGCAGGGTTCTTTCCCCAAGGTCCTCTGGTGGCATCACGTGCCCAGAGAAACCAGGCCGTTTTGAAATTAATCTGTCTTGGAGAGCCGTCCACACACAGGCAGGAGCTGTGGACGGCTCTCCGCAACGTAGACCGAGCGCTGGCTGGGTGCCAAGAACCTTGTGCCAGGCAAGGTGGTGTGCGATAACGGGCAAAATCTGCTGGCCGCCCTTAAGATCGGTAGGCTGGAGCACATCCCTTACTTGGCACTTGTCATGAACCTTGTCGTCCAGAAATTTCTAAAGAGCTACCCGGTCTGGACTGCCTGCTGAGGAAGGCTCGAAGTCTAAGTTCACACTTCCGCCGTTCGCACCCTGCTTCGTCCCGCATGGCTGCGTTGCAGGTCAGTCGGCCTCCCGTCAACCGTCTCATTGTTGACGGGGCAACACGCTGGAATTCCATCTTCCACATGCACCAGCGATTGTGGCAGCAGCGCAATGCCATTACGCAGTACGAAGTGACACATGGCCTGACAAGTAGCGGTGCGGACCTCGGGGTGGTGAGCCACTGAGAGTGGAGGCAGGTGAAAGAGCTCTGCACCATCCTTGCCAGTTTTGAAGAAGCCACCAAAATGGTCAGTGCGGACGATGCCCTTGTCAGCATGAGCATTGTGGTGATTTTAGTTCTGGAACGATCGTTGGACACTCTGAAACAACAGGTCACGCCAGCGACGGAGTAGGGGAGACGGACACAGATGCGGACACGGAGCCTTTCTCTCCGTCAAATACACAAGGCCCGACAGTTTCTCAATTTTATCGGTCTTCATTAGGCAGAGGTTCGGGGTCCAGGGCTAGTGCAGGGCAGCGTACCAGCTCTCAGGGTGCATCATCTCAGGCAAGTCAGGGCTGTGTTGAAGCTGTGCCGGAGGAAGCGGAGGAGGAGGAGGAGGTATTCCTAGACACCGACGTTACCGACGTCCCTGCCTTGGAAAGAGGTTGGCGTGAATTTGAGGCGGAGGAGGAAGATGAGGAAGATCAGTTTGCTAGTGCCCCTCGACCCAGAGGCTTGGGAAATCAAGGCTCCATCTCTCACATGAGTGCTTAGATGCTCCATTTCCTCCAACATGATCCTCGCATTAAGGCCATCAAAATGAACAACAGTTACTGGGTGGCCACCCTCCTGGATCCCCGGTACAAAACAAAACTCAGCACTTTCCTTCCACCCACCCAAATAGAGAGTAAAATGCAGGAAATGGAGACCTTGCTGATTGATCAACTGGAGACATCTGTTGCGTCTGCTTCACGTTCCCCAAATGTCACGGTGGAACAACATCAGCGACGTGACAGCAGTAGAGTGCCAAGTAGCCGTAGCGGCAGCAGCAGCAGCAGGCAAGGTGGCAGAAGCCTAATGGGTGACCTTTGGCAATCTTTATTTACCACCTCACCAACGCATGCAATGCAGGGCACACATCCAACACACAGAGACCAGCTTAAGATCATGGTGCACGACTATCTGCGTCTCAACACCGATGTTTTTGCATGTGTTCCGGACCCAATAGACTTCTGGGTATCCAAAATGGACGAATGGCCTGAGCTCGCTCGCCACGCCATAGAGGTGTTGTCCTGCCCAGCAGCCAGCGTCATATCTGAGCGGACCTTCAGCACAGCTGGAAGAGTCATTACAGACAAACGCATCCGGCTTTCCACAGATAATGTGGATCATTTGACTTTCATCAAGATGAATCAGGCATGGATCTCTGATGATATTGTGGCCCCAATTGCCGAGGTCACCGATTAGTTGCCGGTCTACTTCACATTCCTCTTCAAACAGAAATGGTCCTCTTGAAAACTTTTTTTTTTAAATAATAATTTCTTACTTCAATTTTATTCTCTTTCTCCAACAGTTCATTTTGCTTGTTTTGCTGTGAGGAGACTGTAAAAGACAGCAAGGTTTCATGACAACACCGTATTCCATTTACTCACTTTATCTTTAGAAGTTTTCGCATTGTCAATGGTTTTGAGGTCATGTTGCTGTGAGATACAGCTATAATTATGGTCCTTTGGAACAGTAATGTGGCTTCTAAGTGCAATTTCTCCATCACAATTTTGAATAGTGGCTGAAAAGTCATATTTATAATTTTTTGGGGTCACGTTGCTGTGAGATACAGCAATAATCATGGTCCTTTGGAACAGAAATGTGGCTTTTAAGTCGCATTTCTCCCTCACAATTTTTAATAGTGGCTGAGAAGTCATATTTATAATTTTTTGGGGTCATGTTGCTGTGAGATATAGCAATAATCATGGTCCTTTGGAACAGAAATGTGGCTTCTAAGTGGCATTTCTCCCTCACAATTTTTAACAGTGGCTGAGAAGTCATATTTATAATTTTTTGGGGTCATGTTGCTTTGAAATGCAGCAATACTACAGGTCCCACTCTAAAAAAAATTGTTTCTAACAGACATTTGTTATTCACAATTGTCAAAAGTGGCTCATGGGTCATGTTTTGAATTTTTGGGGGCATTTTGCTGTGACATGCACCTATACTACAGGTCCTTTTAAAAAAACGTTGTTTCTAACAGACATTTGTTCTTCACAATTGTCAAAAGTGGCTCAAGGGTCATGTTTTGAATTTTTTGGGGCATTTTGCTGTGAAATGCAGCTAGACTACAGGTCCTATTGTAAAAAATGTTGTTTCTAACAGACATTTGTTCTTCACAATAGTCAAGAGTGGCTCAAGGGTGATGGTGCTGTCAGAAACAGGAATAGGTAGGACACTGTTAATGGACACATATTACAAAATGACTTGTTTTTGCAAGATCTTTAACATAGCTATCAACCCTGATTGAGACAACCCATTTAATACAATTAAAAGAAGAGAAACTAAGACCTGGGGGGATTCCATAATATTTTAAAATTGTTTTGTTCTAGAATTAAACTACTAAAAACTTGCATGTTCAAAATAGCTGGTAAAAAAATTCCCTTTTGAATTGTACAAGGGGGTACCAGGAAAACTTGACCAGATTAGGTTATTCAGAGGACAGGGAAGTATGGAGCACGGACAGGAACAAAGTACAGAGAAAATTTTCCCTCCAGCAGTTGAGTAAAATTAGATAAAGAATGCCAAGAAAAAGGGACCTGGGTGGGAACAGGAGCGTTAACCACCAGTTTTTTTAAAGTGAAGCTCAATTGGCCCGCACTCATACGGAGGGGCAAGCGTACCCAGGACAGGGACAGTATATGTCAGTTGAAACTAAAATGGTGGTTGAAAGACTCCTTTTTCCGGCACTTTTTAATCTGGGGGTCATGCAGGTTTGGGGCTAATGCTGTGGCCAGACAGGTATAGTCAATTCAGTGAAACTAAATGGTGGTTAAAAGATCCTTTTTCAGGCAATCTTTAGTCTGCGGTCATGCAGGTTTGGGGTTATGCTGTGGCTCAGGACAGGGATAGTCTATGTCCAGTGAAACTTAAATGGTGGTTGAAAGACTTCTTTTTCCGGCACTTTTTAATCTGGGGGTCATGCAGGTTTGGGGCTCATGCGCATTCCAGGACAGGGATAGTCAATGTCCAGTTCAAGTAAATGATGGTTAAAATAATACTGCCTTCTGGCATTTTTTAAATTTGTGGGTGATGCGGGTTTAAGGGTCATCCTGGGGTACAAGACAAGGATGTGAATGGTTTGTGTTTTTTTTCTGTGGCTTTTATAAAACCCAAGTGTGTTGCCCAAGATGTATCACGTATCCATTTGACTGTTGTGGATGTTTAATTCCAGCTTCTCCAGCCCTGTTTGGGTGTAAGAATGAAGGTGTTGTTGTCTCCATAGACTTTAAATGGTCATCGGTGATCATCTATCATCGACCATCGAATATCTTGTCGTGATGGCCGACTATCGACCATCGACCGATGTCGAAGCCAACGTAATCGCTCAACACTATTTACCACCAACCCAAGGGTTCTTGATTGGTTGACTAGGTCATCAACCTCATCCCAGATGACATCTGACTACTCCAGTCAGTGGGTTCGTCAGACACAACCCTCAGTTGGCATGGCCCAGGAACAGCTCAGCTTCTCTCACCTGTCCACAACCCGCCTCTGTCCCGTTCGGTTCCCTCAGCCAGAGAACTAGTATGTGTTCTGGGCTCAGCGCCACTATACAGCGAGGATGAACAATTTGAGGACAGTCAGCAGCTACTTGGCAACTAAAAAGTGGGGCCTACATCCCCTACTTCTTGCAGTAGGCGGCAAAGTATGGATGTGGAGAGTGGCATGGGAGGTCATGTTGTGAGGGGTCAGGCTCTGCATACCAAGACCGTTGAGGAGTTTCAGCAGTTTAAGATCCAACAATAATCGATGATGATGTAGTCGATCGCACTTGGGAGCCGGGTGAAGCAAGGGCTTCACCATCGTCAGGAGAAGAGGGCGTCAGCCTGCGCGTCAGGCAGTGGCGCAGCCAGCAAGTCGGTAGTGTGGCCGTGAGTCAGCAGGGTAGCAGCAATGCGAGGTTGTGAGCCAAACGGCCACAGGGAAGAAGACCCTCTTTGCAGGTCCAAGAAAGTAGTGGCACAGGGGCTCACCGAGGCAGCAGTGGTAGTAGTCACTCACACCGGAGGAGCCGAACATGGGTATATGTAGAATCTGTGGGCAGAAAGTGAAGCGTGGCCAAGGAGTTAACATTGGCACCACGGCCCTGCGTCAACACATGCAATGTCACCATCCGGTGGCCTGGGAGAAACGTGGCTCAGATGTGGTGGTACATCCTGCAGCCGCAGCAACAGCAGCAGCGCCCAGAAGCAGCAGCGCATGCATGCCATTTCAGCCAGTGAAGGCTCCACCACCTCTGCAGAATGGAGCTGTTTCTTTTTGCCATCATCTCCCGGTCCAGATGCTCCTGCTCCTCGCTACTCATGGCGCCAGCAGTCGTTCAACGAGGCGATTGCAAAGAGACAACAGTATGCATCCAACCATCCTAAGGTGCAGAAGCTGACCGTGCTCCTGTCCAAGTTGTTGGTACTTCAGTTCCTCCCTTTCCAAGTGGTTGACTTTGCACCGTTCAGAGAACTAATGGCTTGTGCCGAGACGAGGTGGACAATCCCAAGCCGTAATTTCTCTTCGAAAAAAGGCAGTACCAGACCTTCACATATATGTAGAACAGAAGGTGGGCCAGTCCTTGAGCCTATCGGTTTCTTCCAAGGTGCCCAGCAGCGCGGACCTGTGGAGCTGTAATTATGGTCAGGGCCAGTACATGTCCTTTACGGCCCAGCCACACCAACAACTTGGACAGGAGATGCTGCTTTCTCCTTTACGTTGTCAAACTTCTGCTCCTGCGTCAATGTCTACCTCCTCCTCCACCACCACCATCTCAGCCTCCACAAGTACTGCTCCATCATACCACATGTGTAGGGCACAGCGGTGTCATGCAGTTCTACACCTGGCTTGCCTCGGCGAACGAAGTCACCAAGGGGAGGAACTGCTCCGCATCATGCAGCAAGAAATCGATGTGTGGCTTTCTCCGCGCCAACTGCAAATCGGAAAAACAATGGTGACGGACAATGGGAGGAACGAGTGACCTGGCCAGGAAACTGTGCATGCACTTCATCCATTCCTACAAAGCCAGAAACACCCTCCTCGAGTTGCAGCGGCAGAACGGCCTCCCCCAACACACGCTGTTTATGCGATGTTTCCACCCGTTGGAATTCCAGCCTGCACATGTTAGACCGACTGTATGAACAGAGAAAGGCAATTAACGATTTTTGATGATCCAAGTGGACAGGAGTACTCCCCTGTGTAATTTTGATGTCAGCCAGTGGTATCTCATGCGTGACACCTGCCATTTGCTCAATACCTTTGAGGAGGACACGTTATTTGTCAGTCGCCAGGACTACGGGATGAATAACGTCATTCCACTGGTTCATGTCCTGGAGCAGATGCGGCAAAATCTGTCAGGGGACTGGAGGCGTGGCGACTACATCTCATGGCCACATGAGTCCAGTGTGGGCTGAACTAGTGAAGGAGGAGGAAGACATTGGAGCACAAGCATTGTCTGTCGAAATGTGTGTTTGTTTTTTTTTTGAGGTGACAGGAGAGGAGCAGGAGTAACTGGAGGATTAGTAAGACAAGGAGGATGACCCAGAGACAACGTCGCAGTATACAGTGGAGATGGAGGCAGCGAGTCCCTCAGGGTCACTTGTACAGATGGCCCGCTGCACGCTGATTTGCCTGGGTAATGACTGCAGAATAGTCACCATCCGGCAGAGGGATGACTTCTGGCTCTCCATCGTCTTGGACCCTCGCTATTGGTCCAAAATGGGGGACTTTTTTTCACCTGCCAAGAGGGAGAACAAACTCAAGTACTATAGAGACATCCTATGTAGTCAGTTGGCTGCTGCCTATCTGCGCCATGGTCCATCCTCTAGCAGGTCTGACCGGGTGGTTCATCAGCGCTCATGTACCACTGCCATAGATGGAGACTGGATTTGAGATGTCTGTAGGGCTAAAATACACAAACACTGTATTTGACACAGAATTCTCCACAAAAAGTGAATAAATTAGCTCTTGGCCACAGATAATAATACACCCACCAGTCTGAAGCTGATGTATTTCAGGCATGTATGTGGCAGAAATACACAAACCCTGTATTTCAATCCAAATTAACCCACACAACAAGAGGAGAAATTGACCCTTGGATATAAAATAGCCTACAGAAAAAAAAAATGAAATTGAGGCATATATGGGGCAAATAAATACGCACACCCTGTATTTCACTCCAAATTAACCCACAAAACAAGAGGAGAAATTAACCATTTGATATAAAATAGCCTACAGAAAAAAAAAAAAACAGGTGAAATTGAGGCGTATATGGTGCAGATAAACACCCACCCTGGACTTAAGGGAGAATACCCCACAAACTAAAATTACAATGCTGGTAGCGTTAAATATGTGCAACTGACATCCACTTGTCAAGCTCTTTGGCCCCAGTCACTGATAAAAGCAGTTTGTTTTATAATGACTTCTATAGAGCAGCAGATACAGAACGCTGGTTGAGGTAGAGGTGTGCAACTGATACAGACTTCTGGTGGTCTTTCACTCCCCAGTCACTCTTAAAAGCAGTTTGTTTTATAATGAGTTCAATAGAGCAGCAGCTAGATGCTTATGCCAGGACAGACTGTGAGAAGTGTGAGAATTTAAGATGGCGTCGGTATTTATTTCACTGCGGGCTTCTGTGACGTCACAGAATCCCGCCAGTCACTGATTTGGCTTCATGTCTGCACTTGTCATTGAGGGTGTTGCTTTCTTCCTCCCATAGTTCTCTGCCCCATGTCACGCCATGTGCTCGCGTCCATTTTACCAATAAAAAAGACACTTTGTTCCTGCAAATCACCCTAAACTTCGGCTTCATGCAGAACCGAAGTTTTCCTGAAATTCTAAACGAATTCCACTTTATTAGAATCGATTCGCCCATCTCTAATTTGTATAAAAAGTGATTCAAAAGTTACATGTATTCCAAAAGGGTAGCATGAACAACTGCACTTCAACTTGCAGAAAATTAGCTATCACACAGATCTGCAGATGGGTCAGCACAATTCTGGCAATACAAAATTGATATTGATATATATGGCCAGTACATACTTCTAAAACAGTTACTGTTACTGTGTAACATTTAAACTCACCTAAAAGAAAAATATCTCTTAAAAAATATGGTGAAGCTGGTAAAGGTATGGTAAAGGTTATGGTTATATGTGATAAGAATTAAAATAATTTATAATGAACCATATATAATACATGATATATCCTTAAGCCCATTCTTTTGATGATAGATAGATAACTGTATTACAGATAGGAGTACAGAGCTGGATATATAAGCACGTTTTATATAATAATAATAATAATAACAATAATAATAATAATAATAATAAAAATTATTATTATTATTATTATTTTAGAGCTCCCTTGATTCCAGGTCACTGTACATTTGAGGTGAGTACATAAATAACATTGGTCAAACAATTACAAAATCAAAATAAGTGACTATCAACTGGTACAGCGGGAGAGTGGGCCCAGCCGAGGAGGGCTTACATTCTACTGGGAAGGAGGGAAGAGACAGAAGGTGAGGGGCAGATATGTCTGTGGGGTGGAGCAGTGCAACATGGTTAATGTTGGTTATAGGCATTACTGAAGAGGTAGGTTTTCAGGTTAAGTTTAAGGCAGGTAAGAGTGGGGGAGAGTCTGAGGTGTTGAGGCAGTGAGTTCCAGAGTGTGGGGGAAGCACGGGAGAAGTATTGGAGACGGTTTTGTGAGGAGCTGATAAGAGAAGAGCAGAGTAGAAGGTCCTGTGAGGAGAGGAGGTTGTGTGAGGGGAGGTATCTAGAGATGAAGGCAGAAATGGATGGAGGGGAGTGGTTATGGAGATCCTTGTAGGTCAAGGTTGCTAGCTTGAACTGGATTCACTGGGCAATGGGTAGGCAGTGAAGGGATAGGCAGAGGGGAGACGCAGGGGAGTAGCGAGGAGAGAGGTGAATCAGACGGACAGCAGAGTTAAGGATGGTTTGGAGGGGAGCGAGAGTGCTAGATGGGAGGCCACAGAGAAGAATGTTGCAGTAGTCTAGGCGGGAAATGACAAGGGAATGGACAAGCATTTTTGTGCTTTTAGAGTTAAGGAATGAGCGGATTCGGGAGATATTTTTCAGGTGGAGGTGGCAGGCAGAGGTGAGGGTTTGGATATGCGGTTTGAAGGACAGATTGGAGTCAAAGGTTATCCCAAGGCAGCGGATCTGTGGTGCTGGTGAGAGAGTGTGGCCATTGACAGTGATAGAGAGATCAGGTGTAGGGATAGAGTGGGATGGTGGGAATATGATGAATTCAGTTTTCTCCACATCTAGTTTTAGGAGACGGGAAGAGAAGGAGGATATGGACAAAAACAGTCAGGGATCCAGGAGAGTAGAGAGGTGACATCTGGGCCAGAGATGTAGAGTTGAGTGTCATCAGCATACAGGTGGTATTGATGGTATGAGCTGACCCAGGCTAAGGGTGTAGATAGAGAAGAGTAGTGGGCCCAGGACTGACTCCTGTGGGACACCAACAGACAGCGAGCGAGAGGTGGAGGTGGTGCAAGAGTGTGAGACGCTGAATGTTCTATCGGTGAGGAGATCCAGGAGAGGGCCGAGTCTGTGATGCCGAGGGATGAGTGGATGTGTAGGAGGAGTGAATGGTCGACAGTGTCAAATACAGAGTACAGGTCTAGAGGAGAAGCACAGTAGTGACCTGAGGGTTTGGCAGTTAATAGGTTGTTGGTGACTTTGGTTAGGGCAGTTTCAGTAGAGTGGTGGGGTCGAAAACCAGATTGCAGTGGATCAAGGAGAGAGTTGGTGGAGATATGGGAGGACAGTTGAAGATGGACATGGTGGGATGGCAGTGGGTCAAGACTACAGGTGGTGAGGTTGGATTTGGACAGTAGAGAGGAGAGCTTGTCAGGAGTGACAGGAGAGAAGCAAGTTAGGGGGGAATAGTGATGAGCAGGTGTGGAGGTGGGCTGTGGGGACACTGCAAGGATAGAGGTAGGCTGAGGGGACTGCGGGGTGAAGCTTTGTCTGATGAGATTTATTTTATTTTGGAAGTGAGTTGCAAAATCATCTGCTGAGAGGAGAGATGGAGGAGGTGCAGGTGGATGCAGGAGAGAGTTGAAGGTGTTAAAAAGTTGGGGTTGTGAGACAGAGAGGATATGAGAGTCGTGAAGTAGTCTCGTTTGGCTGAGGTGAGTGCTGATTTAAATGTGTGTAGTGATTGTTTGTATGAGGTGAAGTCAGCGGTGGAGCGGGTTTTCTTCTAGTGGCGTTCGGCAATTCTGGAAGCTCGCCTCAGCTGTTTGGTGGATTCTGTGTGCCAGGGTTTTCTGTTGATTTTGCGGGTTCTGTTGTGTGAGAGGGGCGTCAAGAGTGGAGGTGATTGTGTTGTTGTAGAATGTGGTGGCTGCGTCTGGATCAGCAAATGAGGATATGGTAGAGAGAGGTGCAAGATAGTCAGAGAGAGTGCGAGGGTTAAGGTTTTGTAGGTTTCTGCGTGCATCTACTAGATTTGTTGCAGTAGGAGCAGGTAGAGTGGAGACGGAGGAGAAGGTGAGCAAGTTGTGGTCAGAGATAGGGAGAGGAGAGTTTGAGAGGTTAGATGGGGCAGAGGCGGGTAAAGATGAGGGCCAGTGTGTGTCCATCTTTATGAGTGGCTCCAGAGGTCCACTGGGAGAGGCCAATGGAAGTGGAGAGTGACAGGAGCTTGTTAGCAGTGGAGTAGGCAGGGGCGTCGCAAGGCAGATTTATTCAGGGCCTGGAGCACTCATAGGTGCGGGCACCGCCCGCGATCTCTCTTTCTGCACGGCCTTTTCACAGCGGCCCAGCAGTCAAAGTCAGGGAGAAGGCGGGACGGATCGTTACCGTCCTACTTTCTCCCTTTCAGTGCTTGGAAGCGCTGTACATACAAGCAGCGTCGCACGGGGCATGATGCATCGCTTTACTCCCTGCGATGCTGGGATCTGCTAGCCAACAGCTCCTGCCAGCTGAGATCCCGGGCCCCGCGTGATGGCGTAAGCAACGTTCTCAAGCTCCAGGACCAGGAAGCGCGGACCGTGCTGAGGTGAGTAGTTTTTTTTTTTTTTTTTTTTTATTAGGTAAGGGGACATATTACTTGGCTAGGTGGCATATTACTGGCTATGGGGGCATATTACCTGGCTATGGGGATATATTACTGGCTATGGGGGCATATTACCTGGTTAGGGGGGCATATTACTGGCTATGGGGGCATATTACTGGCTAGGAGGGAATATTACTTGCTATGGGGGCATATTACCTGGCTATGGGGGCATATTACTGGCTATGGGAGCATATTACTTGCTATGGGGGCATATTACCTGGCTATGGTGGCATGTTACCTGGCTATGGGGGCATAGTACTGGCTATAATGGCATATTACTGGCTAGGGGGGCATATTACCTGGCTATGGTGGCATATTACTGGCTATAGGGACATATTACTGGCTATGGGGGGCATATTACCTGGCTATGAGGGCTTATTACCTGGCTATGAGGGGCATATTACCTGGCTATGGGGGGCATATTACTGGCTGTGGGGGCATATTACCTGGCTATGGAGGCATATTACTGACTATGGGGGCATATTACTGGCTAGGGGGCATATTGCCTGGCTATGGGGGGCATATTGCCTGGCTATGGGGGGAATATTACCTGGCTATGGGGTCATATTACTGGCTATGGGGGCATATTACCTGGCTATGGGGGCATATTACCTGGCTATGGAGGTATATTACTGGCTATGGGGGCATATTACTGGCTAGGGGGGCATATTATCTGGCTATGGGGGCATATTATCTGGCTATGGGGGCATATTACCTGGCTATGGGAGGCATATTACTGGTTATGGGGGTATATTACTGGCTATGGGGGCATATTACCTGGCTATGAGGGCTTATTACCTGGCTATGAGGGGCATATTACCTGTCTATGGGGGGGCATATTACTGGCTATGGGGGCATATTACCTGTCTATGGGGGGCATATTACTGGCTGTTGGGGTATATTACCTGGCTAGGAGGGTATATTACTGGCTATGGGGGCATATTACCTGGCTATGGGGATATATTACTGGCTATGGGGGCATATTACCTGGTTAGGGGGGCATATTACTGGCTATGGGGGCATATTACCTGGCTAGGGGGGCATATTACTGGCTATGGGGGCATATTACCTGGCTATGGGGGCATATTACTGGCTATGGGAGCATATTACTTGCTATGGGGGCATATTACCTGGCTATGGTGGCATTTTACCTGGCTATAGGGACATATTACTGGCTATAGGGGCATACTACTGGCTAAGGGGGGCATATTACCTGGCTAAGGGGGTATATTACTGGCTATGGGGGCATATTACCTGGCTATGGGGGGCATATTACCTGTCTAGGTGGGGCATATTACTGGCTATGGGGGCATATTACCTGTCTATGGGGGGCATATTACTGGCTGTTGGGGTATATTACCTGGCTAGGAGGGTATATTACTGGCTATGGGGGCATATTACCTGGCTATGGGGATATATTACTGGCTATGGGGGCATATTACCTGGCTAGGGGGGCATATTACTGGCTATGGGGGCATATTACCTGGCTATGGGGGCATATTACTGGCTATGGGGGGCATATTACCTGGCTATGGGGGCATATTACTGGCTATGGGAGCATATTACTTGCTATGGGGGCATATTACCTGGCTACGGTGGCATTTTACCTGGCTATAGGGACATATTACTGGCTATAGGGGCATACTACTGGCTAAGGGGGGCATATTACCTGGCTAAGGGGTATATTATCTGGCTATGGGGGCATATTACCTGGCTATGGGGGGCATATTACCTGGCTATGAGGGCTTATTACTTGGCTATGAGGGGCATATTACCTGTCTATGGGGGGCATATTACTGGCTATGGGGTATATTACCTGTCTATGTGGGGCATATTACTGGCTGTGGGTGCATATTACCTGGCTATGGAGGCATATTACTGGCTATGGTGGCATATTACTGGCTAGGGGGGCATATTGCCTAGCTATGGGGGGCATATTGCCTGGCTATGGGGGGCATATTACCTGGCTATGGGGTCATATTACTGGCTATGGGGACATATTACCTGGCTATGGGGGCATATTACCTGGCTATGGAGGTATATTACTGGCTATGGGGGCATATTACTGGCTATGGGGGCATATTACCTGGCTATGGGGGCATATTACTGGCTATGGGGGCATATTACCTGGCTATGGGGGCATATTACCTGGCTATGGGAGGCATATAACTTGGCTAAAGGGGGCATATTACCTGGCTAAGGGTGCAGTAAACTGACTAAGGGGGCATATTACCTGGCTATGGGGGGCATATTACCTGGCTTAGGGTGCAGTAAACTGACTAAGGGGGCATATTACCTGGCTAAGGGGGGCATATTACCTGGCTAAGGGGTCAAGAACCTGGCTAAGGAGGAGGTAACCTGGCTACAGGGGGCTAATAACCTGGCTAGAGGGGGCAACTACTTGGCTAAAGGCGGCTACAACTTGGCTACAGTGGGCTACCACCTGGCTACAGGGGGCAAATATTTACCTACAAGGACCTATATAACTGCATAATAGGGATCTATATTTTTACTTATATTTCTATTCTGAGGCCTATATAACTACCTTTCTACTTAATGGGGAACCTATAACTTTATCTACCTAACTGAGGACTGCCTACCTAGTTTGGGGGTGTACCTACCTACTGTCTCAGGGAATTTCACTACTTCCTACATTGGTTTACAAAACCAGACTAAAACTTGGTGCACAAATGGGAGCCCTATAGCCTTTTGGGACACAAAGGGGTAATTATTACTATTTGGGGGACTGTAGATGGGGAATTTGTATAGAGATAGGAATTGGTAGAGACTAGTGATGAGCGATTACGTTGACTATCGTCATCAGGTCGATAGTCGATATTGGCAATTATCAAGACGATTTCCGATAGTCGATAATAGATTATCACCGATGACCATTAAAGTCTATGGGAGAGGACAACACCTTCATTCTTACACCCAAACAGGGCTGGAGAAGCTGGAATTAACATCCAAAACAGTCAAATGGATACGTGCTACATCTTAGGCAACACACTAAGGTTATAAAAGCCACAGAAAAAAAGTCACAGACCATTCACTATCCCGGTCTTGTACCACAGCCTGACCCTTAAACCTGCATGACCCACAAATTAAAAAGTGCCAGAAGGCAGTATTATTTGAACCATCATTTTTACTTGAACTGGACATTGAATATCCCTGTCCTGGAACGCAGCATGAGCCCCAAACCTGCATGACACCAGATTAAAAAGTGCCGGAAAAAGGAGTCTTTGTACCACCATCTTAGTTTCACTGGACAATGACTATACCTGTCCTGGGCCACAGCATGACCCCCAAACCTGCATGAACCCCAGATTAAAAAGTGCTGGAAAAAGGAGTCTTTTAACCACCATTTTAGTTGAACTGGACATTAACTATATCTGTCCTGTACCGCAGTATGACCATTAAACCTGTCTGACCCACAGATTAAAAAAAGTGCTGGGAAAAGGAGTCTTTGAACCACCATTTTAGTTGAACTGGACATTGACTATACCTGTACTGGCCGCATATGACCATTAAACCTGTCTGACCCACAGATTAAAAAGTGACGGAAAAAAGGAGTTTTTCAACCACCATTTTAGTTGAACTGGACATTGACGATACCTGTACTGGGTAACCTACATCTGTTCAAGTCTTCCTGTACCTCCCTTGTACAATCCAGAGGAATATTTGTATCAGCTATTTTGTACATGCAAGTTTTTTAGTAGTTTAATTCTAGAAAACACATTTTTAAAATAGGATGGAAACCCACCATGTCTCTGTTTCTCTTTTTTTTAATTGTATTAAATTGGTTGTCTCACTACAGAAATTGCTAGCTATTTTAAAGATCTTGCAAAAACAAGTCATTTTGCAATATGTGTCCATTAACAGTGTCCTACCTATTCCTGTTTTGACAGCACAATCACCCTTGAGCCACTTTTGACAATTGTGAAGAACAAATGTCTGTTAGAAACAACATTTTTTAGAATAGGACCTGTAGTATTGCTGCATTTCAAAGCAGCATGACCCCAAAAAATTATAAAAATGACTTCTTAGCCACTGTTAAAAATTGTGAGGGAGAAATGCCACTTAGAAGCCACATTTCTGTTCCAAAGGACCATGATTATAGCTGTATCTCACAGCACCATGACCCCAAAAAATTATAAAAATGACTTCTCAGCCACTGTTAAAAATTATGAGGGAGAAATGCCACTTCAAAGCCACATTTCTGTTCCAAAGCACTATGATTATAGCTGTATCTACAGCACCATGACCCCAAAACCATTGACAATGCGAAAAATTCTAAAGATGAAGTGAGTAAATGGAATACGTTTTTTTCATGAAATCTTGGTGTCTTTTACAGTCTCCTCACAGCAAAACCAGCAAAATGAACTTTTGGGAACTGAGAATAAAAATTGCAGTAAGAAATGATCATTTTAAAAAAAATTATTCAAGAGGAACAATTATGTTTGAAGAGGAATATGAAGTAGACTTGCAACTAATCGGTGACCTTGGCAATTGGGGCCACAACATCATCAAAGATCCATGCCTGATTCATCTTGATGAAAGTCAAACGAACCACATTATCTGTGGAAAGCCGGATGCGTTTGTCTGTAATGACTCCTCCAGCTAACGAAATGGAAGTTCAGGTAACCCCCTTTGTTTTTTTAATTAAAAAAAGCAAAAGCTTTTTTTGTAAAAAAAAAACATTAAAAGTTTCCCCTTTTAAAAATTTCTGTAAAAACATAACATGGTGAGCGTTTCGGGCCCGTGGGCCCTTATTCGGCATTTTTAGCCTAAACTAAAACTTTAAAAGTTTTATTTCCCAACCCGTGAGGATACCTGATTTTATACATGATAATATCAAAACAAATAAAAAAAAGGGGAGGGGGGGGGAAAAACGAAGAGGAAAAAAAGGGGGGGGAGGAAAAAACGACAGAAAAAAAAGGAAAAAAAAAAAAAAAAAAGGGAAAGGGAAAAAAAAAAGGGGGGGGAGGAAAAAAGACGAGATAAAAAAAATCTATATATGCGAAAATAGTAACAAAAATAATTATGGATTAAACATTAATAACAAATTTTAAAATTTTGACACTCACGTCATGGATTTTTTTTAAAACCCTTGGGTATTGGTACCCAATTTAAAGACCCAACCTCCTTTTTTACTTTTGCTTGAAAATTTTTTCATTGATCACGCCTTTAAATAAGGTTTACTAACTGCTCTATACCCTGAAATTTAAAATATGTGGTATCCCCCTTATGCTGTCCAAAAATGTTTAGAGGCCATAGAGCCCCCCACGCTGCCGGTTTCCTAGCATCTGAAATGTCCCTAGAATTCTTGTTTTCAAGGTACAAGACGTACACCACATACTGTTTTGACATTTTACGATGTAATAGGTATAAAAAAACCCCGTGTATTCATTTAATGTAGGATGCTTTAAAAGATGGCATTAGTGGATGTCGAAAAAAATTTTGTTGGAAATGGTAAACCTGATTGCAGTAATGCAAGAGTGTGCCCACATTTATGCCCCCCAAGGGTTGGAAACCCAACAAGGTTTATGTTTGACGCTGGAAAAATGAGAGCTAGGCGTTAGCATGTCTAACGTGCCCCCTTTTCCTTGATATAAACCGCCGCCCGTTTAGTTAAAACAGGTTTTTTCAGACCTTGTTCCAAACAGTACTGGAAAGTATTTTTTAATTTTTTGATATACCCTTTAATTGGGACTTATGTCGTGTAAATTTTTATTGTTCATCTCTTTTACCACAAAAAAAAGTTTCAGACCCCTTTTCTAACGGTAACGCGTCTGAAACTTTAGACTTCTATTTTTTAGTTTTAGATAGAAATCGATCGGGGGAAAACTCGCTCCTTTGTCTATGAAAACCCTCTTCTCATTTTCGGTAACAATTCGGAATGAAAAAAAATTCCTTTTGTTCTTGAAAGCTCCCCATATAAAATGGTTGGATTGTGTTTCGGATGATTAGAGCGCATGTAAATGTTTTTTTTTGGCTATTGATTTTCTTTATGGTAATACTTCTATGGGTTATCTCTACTATTAACGTACATCAAGAAAAATTTTGGGATTTTGTTGCCATTCCAGGTAAAACATAATTTTATTTGATTGTTTTGTGTAATCCCCAAACAATTTTGCCTCTAAAAAATGTGCCCCCCCACCAGTAGAGTCACGATATACCCCCCCAAACCACCTGTGTGGGGGGGAAAGGGGCAAAAAAGGACAGCAAAAACCTCTCCTCCCCGGCGGAATAAAAAATGTTCGCCCAAAGAAGGAGAGAATTGGCCCCCCCGGGGGGGACCCCAGTTACAAGAAATACTTGCCATTGAAGGAAAAATAGTTATGACTTAACAAAAATTCTGTACACATAACCAGAAAATCAATAAATGTATGGGAAAAAGAACTAAAATGAATCAGATGGGATCGCAAAACTTCAATAGTCAACTCATGTGGCAAGGAAGGATATAATGCAACTACATCGCAAGAGACCCAGGAAAAGGATGAATCCCACTTGGCCTCTGACAACATTGATACAAGACTCTTAGTATCTCTAATATAACCGGGAATACCAAGAACCAAGGGCTGCAAGATGGAATCTAACCATGATCCAAGAGATTCACCCAAAGAGCCAATACCCGCCACAATAAGGCGCAATGCTGGCGGAAAAATATTTTTGTGAACCTTGGGGAAAGAATGGAACACAGGCACAATGGGATGTTCCACATACAATTTTTCGGCAAGACTTGAGGAAATGGCTCTCATAGCCACACCCTCATCTAGAATTCTTTTCAATTTTGCTTGAAAAATAGAGGTGGGATCTTGAGAAATGGATCTGTAGGTTAAAGGGTCCTGTAGCATAGTTTTATTAAGTAGGTCATACAGACCGGAATTCATCAGCACAATAGCCCCCCCCCTTATCAGCTGGTCGAATGAGTAGGTCAGAATTCTCACGCAACTCAACTAACGCATCTGATTCTTTTTTAGTAAGATTTTTCTTCTTATGATTATGGGAACTACTGATATTTTTTAAATGCAATTTTTTCAGATCCTGTTCCACCAATTCCTGAAACAAATCCAGACCAATAGGTCTGGATTGAATGGGATAAAAGTCACGGTTCTTTTTATAAAAATCAGGGTAAATGGAAATATCATCACAAGAAGATTCCCCTGCTAATGCTCTCAATTCAGTTATACAAACATTTTCCTGAAAGGTAGTAAAATTAGATGTAAATACATTTCCACTATCTCTGGTATGCTGATTATCAATATCAGTAACAGTCCCCATACAGGAAAAATGATTTTTTAATGTGACCAATCTAGCAAAAGAGTTGACATCAAGAATAGTCCTGTAAAGATCAAAGGTCTTTGTGGGTACAAAACCCAAACCCTTAGAGAGGGCAGATAACTGAGTTTTTGTCAGAATATAACTGGATAAGTTGACCACTGGATGATTCAATATTTGTAATTCCGTATTTGCTGTTGTCGTCTGGCTCTTGTGTTTTCTTCCGCCACGGCGGTATTTCCGTTTTTTGATGGACCAGGGGTAGCATCTAATGGAGCATTAGTCTTTTTATTTTTAAATCTGTTCTTTTGCTTGGTGCTCCCAGGTGCTCCCGTTGAGGAAGTGTCAGAGGCATCATCAGACGTGACGTATGAAGGAAAAATATCTGAGGTATTCAGAGCTGGAAAAGAGACATGATTTTGACCAGTGTGAGTCTGACTGCGATTGTGCTGCGATTTAAGTATCGATCTAAGACCTCTTTCTCGTGGTTTCCACACATAAACACAGTCTTTTTCATAATCTGCACTGTCCCTTGAAAATGTATTGCTTTTAAAAGACACAATGTCATCTTCCAATTTTTTCATATTTTTTCAATATTTTTTCGTTCAACTCTTTAAAGCAGCGTAAAGATTCCTTTGCCTTCAAATATTCATTTAATTCAGCAATTTCAGTATTAATTAGTGTTGAGCGATTTTTTTCGACAAAGTAGAAATCGGCAAGGTTTTTATTATCGAAATTTCATCATCGATATTAAGGAAAAATTTGGTGACTATCTATTAAGGATCGGCTTTATCGGCCTCCTGTATTTGGGGCCAGCAAATGAGATTGACGACGTAAGGGTCCGTCGGCATGTGAAATA
>JAODAL010026576.1:0-56525 GCA_025379985.1 Phyllomedusa bahiana | reverse complement strand
AATTGTGGGTCAGGGAAAACAACTCTGAATCACGGGAAGGTAAAATGTGTCAAAAGTTAATTGTCCCAAAAGTGACTAGTGTTTAGCACAGTGTTGGGGAGTTTTTAAAAAATACAATAATTAAAAATATTAAAAATACTGTCAGGTATTTATATTTTGACTCAAAATACTTTTTTTTTATTCAGAATTTTTGTATTGAAATTAAAATACTTTTGGAAATTTTTAAGTTTTTTAAATTTCTTTCTAAATTAAAAAACAAATGTTGTAATTTAAAAAAACCGCTCACCCACACAAAAGAACAACAGCGAATCACGCATCACCTCGTTCTCGATCCAGCGGGGTTGCGAGAAGGAGGGAAAATTCCAGCGCTTCCCAGCAACCAAGTCCCCCTTGTAGTAAAGCGAATTTATTTTTATTTTTTTAATCACCCGTGGGAAAAACCATTCCGTAAAATTACCGAATTACTCGAGTAAAGCCACCCGAAATAAGCCGAGACCCCTAATTTTAACACAAAAAACTGGGGAAAAGATTGTCCGAGTATAAGCCAGGGGGGGGGGAATCCCCTTTGCAGATAAAAATTTTGGTCATTCATTACAGCTTAGTAACTCCATGTGCCCCATAAAAAATAGCACTTAACCCCCTGTGGCCTCAAATAAGATTTACTGAATTTTACAGACATGGAGGTAAAATTTAGGATCTTCATAAAAATTTCCTTTTATTAACCCCCATGTTTCAAAATTTTTATTAAACCCTTAATAGGCACAAAATTAAATAGGACATGATGGGGTAACTCTAAAAATGTAACACAGGAGTTTTGAAACAAAATTTAATTCCCCAAAGCCTACATAAAAGGCTAGTAACTAAAGGAAGTTCCTGTAATTTTTTTCTTTTCTGTAGCTCCTCCTTCCATGTGACAACATCTTCATAGGAGTCAACACAATGAATCCTGGCCACGCATACTGCAGGGTATTTAGTATTTGATTTAAAATACTTCAGTCAAAGTATTTTGTATTTTTTATTTTAAAATATTTTTTCCCAAAAAATTTTCCCCCGAACAATGATACGATTGCTCAACTATCGTCACGGTTGATAGCAATCGCAATTTCATCCGAAGCCGATAATAGATTATCGCTATACCTTTAAAATCAGGGAGAGGAAACAACTCTTCATTTTTACACCCAAACAGGCTGGAAAGCGGGAATTTAACACCACAACAGTAAAAAGGGAACTGCTACATTTTAGGCAACCAATTGGGCAACAAGAGCACAGAAAAAAATTCAAAGACATTCACTACCCCTTCCTGTACCCAGCATGACCCTTAAACCTGATACCCACAAATTAAAAAGTGCCAAAGGCATATAAATTGAACCATTTTTTTATTTTAAAATTTGACATTACTACCCGTGCGGAACGCAGCATGACCCTTAACCTTTTGCCCCACAATTAAAAAGTGACGGAAAAAGGAGTTTTTTCAACCACCATTTTAGGATGATTCCCACCACGTCTTTGTTTTCTTTTTTTTTAATTGTTTAAATAATTTTTCTCACTACAGGATTTCTACTATGTTTAAAAATCTTTCAAAAAAAGTCTTTTGCAATATGGTCCATTAAAAGGGGTTTATTAACAGTGTCCACCTATTCCTGTTTTTGACAGCACCTTTTACCCTAGCCACACTTAAATTTGGAAGAACAAAAGTCTGTTAGAAAACCACATTTTTTTTGAATAGACCTGTATATACGCATTTTACAGCAACAAAACACCCAAAAATTCAAAAATGCCCCCGAGCCACTCTTGACAATTGTGAAAACAAATTCTGTTAGAAACAAAAAATTTTTACAAAAGGACCTATTAACTGCATTTCAAGCAAAAATGCCCCCAAAAAATTCAAAACATGACCTTTGAGGGACTCTTGAAAATTGTGAAGAAAAAAAGGTCTGTTAGCAACCACATTTTTTAGAATGGGCCCCCCTTATATTGCGCTTTTCACACAGCATAAAACCCAAAAAAATTTATAAAAATACTTTCCCAGCCACTGTTAAAAATTGTGGGGGAGAAATGCCACTTAAAACCCCAAAATTTCTGTTCCAAAGGACCAGGGATTAAGTTGAATCCCCCAGCACCTGCCCCCAAAAACCTTTGACAACCCAAAAAAATTTCTAAAGATAAAGTAGTAAATGGAAAACTTTTTTTTCAAAAAACCGGGTGAAATTTTACAGCCCTCCTTCCCGCAAAAACCAGAAAAAATAATTTTTTGGGAACCCGGGAAAAAAAAATTTGCAGAAAAGAAATGATCTTTAAAAAAAAAAGGGTTTTGGGGGGACCATTTCTGTTTGAAGGGGAAGGGAATTTGCCCGGGAAACAAAGGGTGACCACGGAAATTTGGGGGGGGGCCAAAAAACATCATCAAGACCCAAAGCCTAATTAATCTTGATAAAATCAAAACGATCCACATTATTTTTGGAAAGCTGGATTTTTTTTTCCCTGTAATGACTCCTCCAGCGTGCTCAAGGCCCCGCCAGATATAAACGCTGGCTGCTGGGCGGGAAAAACCCCCCTTAAAAGGCTTGGCGAGCGAGCTGGGGAAATTCGTCCTTTTTGGATACCCAAAGTCGTTTGGGTCCGGAACCCACCCAAAAAACATGGGTTTTTTGAGACGCAGATATTCTTGCACCAGACTTAACCCGGGTTCCTTTGTTTTTTGTATTGTCCCCTGCATTAAAAAGCTTTTGGTTAGGTGGTAAAAAAAGTTTCCCCGGGGTCACCCATTAGGCTTCGCCAAAAATGCCTGCTGCTGCTGCGCCGCTACGGCAATTTGGCACTCTACTGCTATCACGTTGCTGACGTTTTCCACCGTAAATTTTGAGAACGTGAAGCAACGCAACAGAGTTTTCCGTTGTTTAAATCGCAGGGTCCCCCCCAAATTTTCCCTGCATTTTACTCTCTATTTGGGTGGGTGGAAGAAAGTGCTGATTTTTTTGCTTTAAACCCGGAAAATCGGGGAAGGGGGGGCCACCCAGTAACTTTTTTCAGTTTGATGGCCTTAATGCGGGGAACATGTTGGAGGAAATGGAGCATCCAAGCCCCCAAGTGAGAGATGGAGCCTTGGGTTTTCCCCAACCTCTGGGGTTTGGGGGGGAAAAAACAAACTGATCTTTCCCCTCCTTTCCCCCTCCGCCCCAAAAATTTGTGCCAACCTCTTTTTCCCAACAGGAACGTCGGTAAAAGTCGGGGCCAGGAATACCCATCCTCCTCCTCTTCCTCCGGCCAGCCTTTTAACCCCAGGGCCCCGACTTTCCTGAGATGATCACCCCCAGAGCTGAGGGACCACCTTGCACTAGCCCTTGGGCCCCCAACCACTGCCCAAGGGAAAACCGTAAAAAATTGGGGAAAAAATGTCGGGCCTTTTGGATTCGACGGAGAGAAAGGGGCCCATGTCCGCATATGGTCCCCTCCCTCCTCCTCCTGGTTTGGGGCCTGATGTTTTTAGAGTGTCCAACATCGGTTTTTCCCGAACTAAGAACACCACAATGCTCATCTTTACAAGGGGATTTTCCCACCTGACCATTTTGGTGGGTTTTTTTAAAAATGGGAAGGATGGTGCAGAGCTCTTTCACCTCCCCACCTCATTGGGTCAACACCCCCAGGGCCGCACCGCTGCTTGGCAGGCCCCTGTTCACTTTGTACTGCGAATGGGATTGCCTGCTGCCACAATTGCGGGAAACAAGTGGGGTGGGAAAACCCAAAGTTTTCCACGTCAAAAAAATAGACGGTTGACGGGGAGGGCCCTGTTGACGCTGCAACCTGCAAGGGGGAGGAAGCAGGGTGCAAAAGCAGAAGTGGAGCCAACCTCGACCCTTTCCTCAGCAGGCGCCCAAAACCCGGGGTTACGCTTTAGAAATTTCGGGACGACAAGGTTCTTAAACAGGTGCCGGCAAGGGAGGGTCCCCGGGTTTCCGATCTTTAAGGGGGAAAGGCCCCATATTATTTCGCCCTTTTACCCGCACACCCACCATCCCTTTTGGGAAAAAAATGGTTTTGTCACCCAGCCAGCCCCTGGGGGTCTCTTTACGAAGAGCCGTCCAAATTTCCCTGCCCTTTGTGTGTTGACGGCCCTCCAAGCAGTTTTAATTTAAACCCGGCCTGGTTTCTTTTGGGGCATTTGATGCCACCAGGGACCTTGGGAAGAAAAAACCCCTACACCTTCCCTGCGGTTTTGAAAAAGGTGGCCGAGCCTGAGAGCCCCCCCACCCCCACCAGAGACATCCCCCCAGCCCCCCCCCTTGACTGTCAAAAGGTTTTTGCAGCCTTGGCGTGTTTAAAATAGTCCAGGGTTCGGTGGTAAAAGGGACTTTGCCGGACCAGTTGCAGCAACGGCTTAAAATTTTTTTGATGACACGGGGTTTTCCCCGGGGGTTGGGCCGGTTTTTTTCTGGAAAAGAAATCCCTGCTCGGCTTCTGGTATTGGGGGCAGGCAAGGGCCCCGTAAAAACCCTTTGGGCCGGAAAACCCTTTCTTTTGTCCACCAGAGGGAAAAAGGTAACTTTTCCCCAAGGCCAAAAAAGCCTTTGGCAATGAAAGAAAATCAAGCTTTTGGTTTTTGGGGGGTTTTGGGTTAAAGTGTTTTTTTCCTGCTCCCAAAAAACCCCGAATAGACAGAAGGCTGGCTGCTAACGGCGCTGACGGCTTTGCGGGTGGGGTCAAACTTTTTTAGAAGGGGTAAAATGGGTCCCGGGGGGTGCGGTTTCAACGGGGGCGAGGGTTTGGGGGGAAAAGCGGAGGCTGACCCTATCATGCCCTCGGGAGAACAGGGGCACTGGGAACCTTGGTGGTGGAGGAGGGGAGGGGGGCGGGGGACAAGGGTGGGCAGTGGTTGGAAGCCCGGCACCCGGTTTGGGGCCCTTTTTTGGGCCCAAGTGTTCCCCCCCATTTCAACTAAAGCTTTTTCGTGCTTGTGACTAGACAGGGTTGGTGGGGGGTTTAAACCCCAAAGGCTTTGCCTCAAATGATTTTTTAAAGGCAAAGGGGGGCAAAGACATGGCTGGGGGGAATCAGGGGCCCTTGCTTAAAAAAGGGCCCAGGTTTTAGAGGTCCGGGGCCCCTTTTCAAGGCATAAGCGAGGGGCGGTGTTTCCACTGAACTTGGTTTGCGGAAAAATCTCGAGCAAAACTTTTTCAAAAGCCCTCCTCCCTTTTTAAAAGGGGGGAAAGCCGTACTGACACTACCCCACCCATTTTCCCCCTCTTTCCCAGTGATAAAGGGCCTCGCAAGAAACTTCTGCTAAAAAACCCAAAGTTGGTCGGCAATGTCCCGTTCATCTTTATCAACAAGGAAACTTTCCCCCTTTTCCTGACATTTTGCCCCCGGGAGCTGGGGCTACAACCCAACAGTCACGGGAAAAGGCGTTCCCAAAAGGGCCCGGGGTTTTTGGGCCGAATTGCCCCGGCCCCCCTTCTTTCCCTCGGGGATGGCAACCCAGTAACGGGGCGTTGGGAAAGGCAGAAAAAAAATAAACCTTTTTGGGCCCTTTTGGTTTTTGGGAAAAATGCCTTCTGACCCCCAACCCGGGCATTTTTCATCAAAGAGGTTTTTCAGAAAATGGATTATCCAAAATTGGGGGGAAACCCCAGGGGGGTGACTTTTTGGGGCTGCCTTCGCTTCATGCTGACATGATGTTTAAACGAATTTTTTGGCCATGACTGGGGGGACGAGGGGGGTTAAAAACCGCGGGAAATGCAGGTTGCTTTAACCCCTGAAGAACAGATTGGCAACGCTGTTAAATTACTGAATTAAAAGGGCCCTGACCCGGGCGATGACAGGCCTGACGGTCCGAAACCCCAACGACCCCGCTGGCTTGCGTGTTGTCACCAGCACGGGAAGGGAGCACCTTTTTCCCCAAAAACCCTTTTACTCCCATGTCCTAAAACCCCTCTTTTCGTTACCCCTTGCTTTTTTCGCTCAATGTTAAAAAGGGAAAAAAAAATTTAAGAAGGTATGGAAATTTTTTTGACATTACTTATAAAAGATTGGCAAATCAAAAGGCTATTCTTAAATCCCTTTAATTTCCTACACCCAAACTAGGATTAGAAAATGAAATTTTTTCTAGGGGAATACCTGTAAAAATGCGGTCTGGGGGAAGAACTGTAAACAAAAATTCAAACATGTTTTCCCCTTCACCCCGGGGGATTTACACGGGCCCCAGTAGGATTTGGAATTGATAGTTTTCAACAAAATATCATACAAGTGCGCTATTTTCCCCCAAACTGGATTAAAACCGAGCGCAATAAAAATTTTTTCCGAATTTTACCGGATGAAAAAACCCCTTTTTTTTGGCCGCAAGGGACAAATGAGAAAAGTTGTTTAGAAAGTTTTTCTATCAAATTTGGGTCATACAACTTGGTATTTGAAAAAAACTGGGGGCTCATCACGAAAAATTACAGCTTTTTAAAATTTAAAACGGATAAAAACGGGGGTTTTTTTGCCCCAATAAAATTACACCAACGTAACTAAAAAATTTCTTTTATCCAATTTTAATTTTAAAAAGGTGGCAATTTGAAAAAACCCGGGGGCGAACCAAAGTGAAATACAGCTTTTTAAAATTTTTATTTTTGATAAAAAAAGGGAGGTTTTTTGCCCCCCAATGAAATAAAAACATTAGTTACCAAAAAAATTTTCTGTATTCAAATTTTAAAGTAAAAGGTGGCCTTTAAAAAAAAAACGGGGCCCAGCACCAAAAGTGAAATACAGCTTTTTAAAATTGTTATAGGATAATTAAAGGGGGTTTTTTTGCAACCTATAAAATTACCCCCTGCTTTTATAGCAAATTTTTTTTAAACCTAATAAATTTAACAAGATGGGTCTTTTAACCCAAAAAGGGCCCCTCGGAAAAGGGTGAAAAAAACACCTAATTTAAATGGGTAGGGGAAAATAAAATTTTTTGGGTTTTTTGCACCTTAAAATTTTTACACCCCAATTACTACAAATTTCTGTACCCTAATAAAAAATAAAAAGAGGGTTCTTTGAACAAAAAAAGGGATGGAAAAAGTGAAAAAACACCAAATTTTAAAAAATGTGTAGGGAATAAAAAATTTTTGGGGTTTTTGCCCCAAAGGGAAATAAAACGGGCAGAAACTAAAAAAATTTGGGGTATCCAAAATGAAAAGTCAAGGGGGGGCCCTTTGAACAAAACGGGGCGCACAAAAAAAAAGGTACTATTTCCCCTTCAGTGCGGGCCCTGGGGAAAAAAAACGGGTTAAAAAAAAAGTTTTTTTCAATGCGGGGTTCATAGCATGCGGGTTGCAAAAATATACACTCTCCTTTCTTCCTTTAAAAACCCCTGCCTCCCTCCCCGGCTTTTTTAGGTCCGCCCCCTTTAAACCCCCCCCCCCCCCCCCCGCGGCTGTCCCCAGCGCTAGAGGCTTTTTTTAAAAAGCCCTTCGGGCCTTTTTTTTAAAAGGGAACTGAAAATTCCCCTAATCTACCTATGTTCAATTTTTCACAGCAAAAGCTAGTGTTGTCCTTTTGTGAATAAAAAAAGAACTGGGTCTCGGGCCCTGAGCTGAAATTGGAAAATCAAAAGAAATTTTTCCGGGCTCTAATGGGGAACAACCCGGGAACCAATGATGAAAAAAGGGGGGAAACGCTTTTTTCTATGCAAAACGGGGGGTTATGTAAATTTTTTTAAAACCCAATGCACCATAAAAAAATTCACAGTCTTAAAGGTCGGAAACCCCCCAAAAGCCACCCGGGGCTCTATTGTTCTAAGTAAAATTTGCGGGCCCGCCAAAAAATAAAAAGGAAAGGGCCCGCGATAATGGGCAAATTGAAATTTGATTTTTCGCAGTTTTAAAATTAATTTAATCCCCGTGCCCGGAAAAATTTCCCCGATAAACCCTAAAAAAACCATCCCCGATTTCAATTTTTGGGTTGAAAATAAAATTTCCCCCATCCCTAAAATTGAAACAGTCAAATTTTTAAAAAATGGGGCCTGTAAAGGAAGGTCCCCCATGGGGGCGGCATTTAAGGGTTTTAAAAAAAATTTAAAATTGGTGGATATGTTGTTTAGAATTTGTCCAAAAAATATTTTCAACGGGAACTTTTGAACTGAAAAATTTTCAAAAAAAAATAAAAAAACCGGGGGGGGAAAAATTTTTTACTCTGATCAAAACCCCAAACATAACCCTTATGCTGACCATAACTGTAACCCTAACCTTTGGCATTTGTCTTTTCCTGATATCACTTGCGTTAAAAATTTTAAAATTAGGGTTACGCTAATATAATGATAAACCAAAATTGACATCAGATGGAAGTGACATTTAAACACCAGGGCCATGGGACCAGGGGGCCGGGGAAATTTTTGGGATTTTAATGCCTGCAAAACCAAAAGAAAAAAAAATGACCCTCCCCCAAATTTAGGGTTAAAAGTTAAGGTTGATTTTTTGGTTATTTTAAACAAAAAGTGATATGGGCCAACCTGAATCCAAAGCACTTGTTTGACTTTAAATTAAATCAAAAACCTAGGGGGGGGAGAACCATTTTAAGGGTGTTTCAGGGTTTACTACTTTGGGTGTCCATTTTCCATGCATTCCTTTCAATGATTTTGGAAAACGAAAGGGGATAGCCCATCCATTGGGGATATCTTTTTAAACAATCAGGTCGCTGTTTCCAGGTAGCTGAAGTCAGGGGCCTGTCCAAAAAATTTCACCCCGGGCCACTTTTTTGGGAAACCCAGGCAAAAAAACGGGTTGGCCCCCCGGGAAATTGGTTTCGGGTTTGACGTGGGGGCCATTTGAGTACAGTGAACTAAATTGTCAGGGTCAAAAAACCCAGTTTAGATAAAATTTCCACCCTTTATGACAGGGCCCGCTTTAAACCCTCCCTGAAAGTGGGCCATCAGATTTTTGGGTAAAATTGGGGTTTCAAAAAAGAATGGACATGGCCCAGCAACAAAACTCAGGTAAGCTGTGGGGGTTGCAACGTTTGCTCAATTGGTCCCAAGGGGCACAAAGAGTCCCAAAAAAAAATTTTCCCAAAAACCCCAACATTACCACCCCCAGCCTAAACCGTTGATAAAAGACAGGAGGTCCTGCTTTCATGTTGTTGACCCCAAAATTTGACCCTCCCAATCCGAAGGGTCGAAGCAGAAAATCGAAAATCTTTCCCAACCAGGCAACGTTTTTCCAATCTTCTACTGTCCAATTTCGATGAGCTTGGGCAAATTGGAGCCTCAGTTTCCTGTTCTTAGCTGAAAGGAGTGGCACCCGGTGTGGTCTTCTGCTGCTGTAGCCCATCTGCCTCAAAGTTCGCCGTACTCTGCATTCAGAGATGCTCTTTCTGCCTACCTTGGTTTGTAACGGGTGGCTATTTGAGTCACTGTTGCCTTTCTATCAGCTCGAACCAGTCTGCCCATTCTCCTTTGGACCTCTGGCATCAACAAGGCATTTCCGCCACAGGACTGCCGCTCACTGGATGTTTTTTCTTTTTCGGACCATTCTCTGTAAACCCTAGAGATGGTTGTGCGTGAAAATCCCAGAGAGTCACAGTTTCTGAAATACTCAGACCAGCCTTCTGGCACCAACAACCATGCCATGTTCAAAGGCACTCAAATCACCTTTCTTCCCCATACTGATGCTCGGTTTGAACTGCAGGAGATTGTCTTGACCATGTCTACATGCCTAAATGCACTGAGTTGCCGCCATGTGATTGGCTGATTAGAAATTAAGTGTTAACGAGCAGTTGGACAGGTGTACCTAATAAAGTGGCCGGTGAGTGTATATGTCCACTGTATGAGATTACTATCTGACAAAAGAAAGCATCATTTCAGATGGTCCTCTAACTAGGAATGAATCTCCATAACTCGGCCTTTGGGTCGAATGTATCTCTAGGTCAAAGCATGTTGAATTGTAAATATTTCTTAAACTTTCCCACAATGAATTCTATGTTATATGATCAGCTATTGTTACCACAGGACATGTTTATGGTGTGTTTGTTTCATAATTTATAACTGTACATCTGGATTATAAAGTAAAAGGCAGAAATTGGGAAAATAAATTGTAAAACTATATGTACAAACATAAAAGGGATTTACAGGCTTCTAACAAATAACATACTACAGTATATTCCATACTGGAAATCTAAAGGGATGCTCAGTCTCACAAGCAAATTAAATAGCCATTTTATTACACATTCATGTTTCCAAGGAAACTGGCTACAATGAAACAGACACAATGATTCCTTTGATAATGGAAATAGAAAAATTGCAGAAGATCCTGTCTCAGTTTTAGCTGACTTGCATCCGTGTTTATTTATAGCAAGCAATAAACTTAACCTTCTTCTTAAATATTTTACAAGCTTGCACTGATATAACTAATGACAATGATGATGTTGTGGCAAAAACTGTACCGAATAACTTAGGAGAAGTGAACCTCAATCACGATGAACTAATTAGAGATATAAAATACATGATATATGTAAAATCTACGTAGTACACAGCAGAGTCACATTATTATGACTAGCTAATATCCATAATAACTGCTGTCTGCAACATGGACAGCATCTCAATGGGCTGGGAGTGACCCAATAGGGTCCTGGTAGTTGTCAGAGGTACCTGGTTTTTGACTGCATCCTAAATCTGCTGCAGCTTGTGTGCGGGAAGATCCACTAAGCAAACATGACCATCGGGGAGGTCATACATATGCTTAGTGGGGTTCAGGCCGGGGAACTAGGAGCCAGTGTAGTTCTTAGAAATCTTGGTCAACCTCCTCCAACCAATGTCAAATATTTCTAGCCATGTGATATATATCGCATTGTCCTGCTGAAATATCCCTTCTGCCCCAGAGAAGATAATTAACATGTAGGGTGTATGTGATCTGCAAGTTTGGGTCATACCTAAGTCAGTTGAGAGTGCCTCCCACATGGGTGAGCAGGCCCAGAGAATGCCACAAAAACATTCCCCAGGCTATAACTATGCCACCACCAGTGTGTTTTCCAGCAATGTTTGCAGAGTGTTTGTTCTCTGATGCTTCTCATCTGACATGCTGTTGTCAATCCATTCGATAAAACAGAAAAAGTGATTTGTCAGAAAATGCAACCTGTTGTCACTCAGTGGAGGTCCAATTCCAATAATGTCATGAAAATAGAAGTTTTTTCCTGTGGATGTAACTTTCCTAGCAGAGGTGCAGTGACCATCAATCTGCTTCGGAGTCCTGTACACAGTAAGGTTCACTGTGCTGTTGTTTTAAGCACAAGTCTGGTAGTCCCCTGGTTCATTTTAGTGGGGAGCCGCTGCTGCATACACATCTTTGTAGTCGACAATCACCTACCAAATCAATGGCACATGGTGCTCTGTTTCCAAGTTGCAATGGTGCTATTTGTCCACTCGCAATACACTTTCACCACAGCAGCATGATTACAGTTCACCCTTGGCCTGAAAGCCAATAGTTATCCCTTTTTCACCCCTTTTAGCCATGAAAGAAATGAGGGATATGTGTGCAGATAACTCATCACACACCTTATATAACCACCCAGTCAGCACACCACAACCAACATGTATAGATATAAGTTGCATTCATGGTGTTGGCTGTCTGGAGCATTTGTATCTTGAAGGAATCAGTCAATACCAGACTTTGTAGGTTGCCATTGTTGTGTCTCTAGTACAATTTGAATTGTCCCTGTTTTTGTTAGGATTGGGATTTGTTTAGTTAAAGCCCAGATGAGCCGGATAAATTCTTGTTTTTTGTAATCTGTACGTCCTTCATCACACACCTTGTACACCATGGCTCTTTTTCTGGCTTTTTTCCTGTTGTGAAGTCTAGGAAATAAGGGAAAACCTCACACCTACATTATGCTGTATTTAATAAATGGCATGAACCCAAAATGTAAGGAAACAAGTGAGAAAACAAGCCATAAACACAGTTTGTAGTGCATTTCATGACTACCTTTTGATCTACAGTGAACATCTTGCTGCTGTATTTTTTGCATAAATAAATGCAACATAACTGTTGGAATCAATAGCGCAAGAAAGCAATTTTTTTCCGATAAAGCTTGTTCTTGAATTCATTCCAGATGACTATGGGGTTGTGTTATGCTTCATTTGCTTAAACATTTGTGACTTTTGAACTTTTATGCCGAGTCTGCCACTTTTCAACAAAATGGTTGGAGTTTAGCAAAAGCAGCATGGTTTTACATAAGCCGAGACACTTACTACAATTTACACCAGAAAGTGCCGTGAATTATGACAGAAATCAATTCAAGGTCACAGGTGGCGTCAATTTCTCTATTAGGCACAATGAACACTGAAATATCTACTAAATAAAATTTTAATACATTTGGAACATCTTACAGAACAGAGTGTTTAACTTTAGTTTTAACAAATTTACCCCAATATCTTTTCAGGACATGAAAGGTGACATGTATGATTTTTTTCGCTGAGATGTCATTTTTATTACGTACATTAGTAGTGGAGAATTTAAATCCTTGGACTCCTCCATTACTTCCACTTGCTGTCTCCCTTGCAAGGTGGGCTCCTGTCAGCAAGAACTTATGTGTGCAATAAGCATTGCCCCAGTGTAGAATGCGCCTGAATTTATGAATCTGTTCTACTGGGGGTCATAGATTTAGTGCTTTCTAGCTCCAAAATGACAACTCAGACTCAGGTAAACCACTTTTAACTTGGTCTACCTCTTCCAGCAGTAATGCGCCCAGTTTTGCCGTCCTCCAGTCAAAAATGTGTAGAATCATACTGTTGTAGTGCAACACGCATCCAGCAGCCCCCAGATCTCAGGCACATTACAAAGTGCCACTGGCGCTGCATATTGCGCCTAATTCTGGAGTGCACTTGATTATAAATCTAGAGAACAGGGCTTCCCCAGTTTTTTACAGGTCATGTGAACATATCCTAACACAACACACATGCTCCAAAACAGGGCTTGGCTGTGTTCATTTAGGGCGACATGTATGTACGGGGCTGCACCAGAAGTCTGGCGTCTTTTCAGCCCGAAAACTCGTGCAGCCCTTCAGATATGTCACGGAGGTCGCGGGCGCCGCTGCTCCCCGCAATTGCCCCCCTGCCCGCAGGGGGTCCGGCGCGGGTGCCGCGGCTTCCCGCGAACATCCCTCTGCGGTCCTGGCCCCTGCGCTGGGTCACTTACCCGTCTGCGCTCCGGTGAACACTGCTCCTGCCTGTCCCACTGCTTAAGGCGCACGCGCGGGGCAGTTCTCTAGATTTAAAGGGCCAGCGGGCCCGATAATTGTTCATTTGTCAGGCGCTGGTTCTATTTAAGGAATACCCCCCCCTTTCCTGCCAGTCCTTTTGGTGTTTTTTCCGTGTTTTTAGAGAGTATTGGATTTTGGTCTTGATTACCCGTGTACCAGTCCGCTTGCTTCTTTCCTGACCTTGCCTTTTTGCCGCCTCCCTGACCGTCTGCCTGTCTCTGACCAGACCTCTGCCGCCTGCCCCGACCTCTCCTGTCCCCAACTACGCTCTGGTTATGTCTTTGAAACCCCGCTGTACCCGGCCGCCATCGCAAGCAAGCACGCAGGGGTAGCGACCTGGTAGCCTCACGCCGCAGCAAGTCCATTCCGCTTTGTGGCGGGCTCTGGTGAAAACCGGGGGCTACTTACACTCCGCTCCCTGGCGTGGCTTAATTATCATCGCTTGTGGTGGTCCAGCGAATCCACCTCTGCATTACAAGATACCCTCCAAAATTAGGCGCATTGCAGTGAAATAAACACTTATTTTACAGGAGAAACAAACATCTGTGAACATATTTTTTTCATGCGCTTTTACATGCGTTTTCTTAATTTGATGGGTCTTTGGTGTTAATTTTTTATTTAGTACATAGAACTTCATTGTATTTGATTCTTTTTTTGGGTGTGTTTTTACACTGATAATGGTCTTGAGTTCCCTTTCTTGTGTAGCTGTGCAAGGCTGTGCAAACAATAGCAGCTGTGTGCCTGATGCATGCTTATTCCCATTTAAGTCAATGAGACCCTTATGTCCCATTTTTTGTGTGCAAAAAACAAACAGTGTAAACCAAGCCTTATTTATCTGGATTTGCCTCCCTGTTTTGATGCTAATAGCCTACAGGGTGCTAATACAACTTTCTCTGCCTGTACACCTATATCATGCACAACACCTTCCTACTATGTAGTTCATTTGATATCACAAATTTCACTTCATTTGCTGCATGTTTATCACTTTCACAAAAAACACTTAGGGCAACATGTCAGAAAAGTTTTAAGGAACATTAAATGAGTGTATAGTGCACCTGAATGAAGGAACCTGTCAAAAATCTGGCATCTGTATAGCTTACACAGCATAACTGATGCACCTAATCTGGGCGCATAGCATAATTTAGGTGCATTGCATATCATTGCTAGAATATTTGATGTGCCTATTGTAGACGTATTCCAATGTGCCATGCTCGGCGTTTGATGTGCTTAGTTTTGGTGTTCTACAATTCATTTATATATATAATAGGGCGTCAACAGTTTTTTGGTGCAAAATACACCAAAAAAAAAAAAAAAAGGTGCAGCCCTAATGGGACATGTTGCCCTTAATGAGCATATTAACAGCAAGGGAACCCGCACCAAGGTCTGACAGCTGAATGAGAAAAGATTTAGATTCAGAAAAAGTGTCATGGAAATTTGAAAGGTTTGTTGGGATTTTTTCACGATAATAAACTAAGGGCGACATGTATCAATCTCGCCACATCGGAGCGCATGTTTACGCCAGTTTTCCGGCGAAATTTGCGCCTCATGTATGTCGGTGCCGAGGTGCGCTCATACATGCGGTGTAAAGTCCGCCGCGCCTCATCAGTGTGTGAGGCGCAGTGCGGGACTTAGGCGCAGTGCGGGACTGCGCCTAAGATTCGCCATCCGAGGAGGTGCGCTCATACATGCGGTGTAAAGTCCGCCGCGCCTCGCCAGTGTGTGGGGCGCAGTGTGGGGACTTAGGCGCAGTGCGGGACTGCGCCTAACATGTATTCCGATTCGAGACAGGCTGGAAAACAGCGAGAAAGATGTCCGTGCGGCATGGAGTATGAATTAAAAAATCGCCTTTATTAGTTGTAAAACATTCTCTGAAAAAGAGCTCAAACCTACTAAAAAAATACATAAATAAAATCACTTTCCAAAAATCAAGAACGGCGCTACATCGGGAATTTGGATATTGAAAATTGCCGGGAAATACAGTAATTCAAATTCTGTAAGTGCTTCTCATTGGTCGGCAGAAACCAGCCAATCAGAATAGGAGCGACAGTGAACCATTATAACCTATATAGAAGTATTGACCAATCAAAATCAAAGGCGGGACAGTTCAAAATACAGTAAAAAAGGCAGAAAAGAGCTGATTGGTTGAGCCCAGATGGCAGATATGAATCCACCAATCATATGTAGTGCGTCTATTTTGAATGGAGAAAGAAGGGCGCGATAGAAGGGCGCCCTAAAAGTTATTACTGTCTATGGGAAATATTCTCGTACTGGGATTGGTTGGAGGGAAGAGGGGCTCGTCCTGCTTAGCCAATCAACGGCTGAGCTACCTTCTCATAGAGTTCTATGGGGAAAAGAAATGCAGCAAAGAGCTGATTGGTTGAGCTAGCGGGGGCTTGGCAATCTCGGCCAATCAGAGCGCGAGCTACTTTCTCCCATTGTAGTCTATGGAGAGATGGGGGCACTGAAATCTCAGCGCCGTGAGGCATGGAGTATTAGTAAATAAATCGTTTTTATTAAGTGTAAAACGTTCTCTGTAAAAGAGCTGACACCTTCTATAAACATACATAAATAAAATCCCTAACAACGCGTTTGTCTCTGAGACCGGCACAACATTGGGAATTGGGATATTCGAAATTGCCGGGAAATACAGTAATTAGAGATGGGCGAATTTCTCAAAAATTCGATTCGGTGACTTCGCCGAATTTTCCGACAAAATTTGTCTCGGTCCGAATTACTTTGGGACGAATCGCATTAAAAAACAGCTATTTCCAGGCTGCACAGAGCCTGCAGGGTGCTGTAGAACGTTGTGCCATGCTTAAATATGCAGAGGGAGCTTGGTTTGGTCTTCATACAATGTTGTGCTTTAGTATGACACGAAGATGAGTGCCGCCTCTCTTAGAATCGCTTCACTATAAAATTCCCTGGGCACTTAAGAGGGCAAAACTGACCAAAAAACTGAAGCGGGAATGTAGCCTGATAAAGTCATAGCAGCAACAGCTGGAAAAAAACAAGCTGAGGGCTTAAGTGGCAACATCAGTGACAGAGTGTGGAGGTGACGGCGGCAGCCACAGCTGCATGAGGTCAGACAGTGGCACACTGACTTTCTGGAGGTGGCAAAAACAGGAGTAGGCCACAGAGTGGCACAATGACACAGTGTGGCGGAGACGGCAGCAGCCAAAGCAGCAGCATGAGGTCACACAGTGGCACAATGACATTCTGGAGGTGGCAAAACAGTAATAGGCCACAGAGTGACACAATGACACAGTGTGTAGGTTACGGCAGCAGCCACAGCAGCAGCATGAGGTCACACAGTGGCACAATGACATTCTGGAGGAGGCAAAAACAGGGGTCGGCCACAGAGTGGCACAATGACACAGTGTGGAGGGCACGACAGCAGCCACAGCAGCAGCATGAGGTCAGACAGTGGCACAATGACAGAGTGTGGTAGGTTCCCAGCATCAGCCAAGCAGCAGCAATGAATTGAGGTCAGCACAGAGTGGCACAATGACAGTGTGGTAGTCACGCAGCAGCCCAGCAGCAGCATGAGGTCAGACAGTGGCACAATGACATTCTGGAGGTGGAAAAAAAAAACAGGAGTACCCACAAGTGGCACATTGACGGAGATGGAGGTGACGCGGCAGGAACAACAGCTTAGGTCAGAGAGTGGCACAAAGAACAGTGTGGGGGTGCCCCGCAGCAGCAAAACAAGCAGCAGAAACCCAGAGGGGCCTCAGGGGGGGGGTGGCAACAAGGACAGAGGTGGAGGTGGGGGGGGTGGCAATACAAGTCCTTGGTAAAAAGGTTTTTGGTGGCAGATGGAAAAAACAAAGGGAAAGCAAATGTGTGTCTAGGGGGGGGGCGGCTTTTAAAAAAAAAAAAATTTTTCAAAAAAAATTTTTTTTTTTTTTTTAAGGGGTGAAACGAAAAAAAAAGAAAAAAAATGAATTTATTAATTTAATTTTTTTTTTTTTCGTTACCCCATATTATTGTTATTTTTTAGAGATGGTAAAACTTGGGAGTTTTATCATTTATTTGGGGCACGTACAGTTTTTTTAAAATTTGATTAGAAAACCCTAAAGCGTCCCGCTCTTTTTGGTCCAAAATAACCGCGCCTCTTTTAAATTACCAATCAAAAAAAGAGCTCCCCTGCATTTTTTCCCCACATAGAATCTTGAGAATTTGCTCAGCCGTATTGGTAAGCAGGACGAGCCCCTCTTCCCCCAAACCCAAATCCAGTACAGAATATTTCCCCATAGAAAGTATAACTTTTGGGGGGCCCCCCTTCTATGCCGCCCTTCTTTCCCATTCAAAATAGACGACTACTTTAAAATTTGGTGGTTCATATCTGCCTCTGGGCTCATCCAATAGCTTTTTCTGCCTTTTTTGAACTGTCCCCGCCTTTAAATTTTGATTGGTCCATACTTCCCCCCCATAGCTAAAAGGGTTTTACTGCCGCTCCTTTCGTTTGGGGGTTTTTGCCAAACCAATGGAAGAGCTTAAAAATTTTTAAATTTTCGTTTTTTTCCCCGGCCCAAATTTTTCTAACCCCCAATTCCTGATTTTGCGCCGGGTTCCGGCGACAAAACCCAAAATTGTTAGGGTTTTGATTGATTTATGTTTAAAAGGTTTCAGCTTTTTTCAGATAATTTTTTTCAACCTAAAAAATGATTTTTTTTAAATCATCCCCCTCCCACATGGGTGAGGCCGGTTTCATTGCCCGTTCCCTTTTTGATACTGGGAAAAGTACTCCCCGCCCTGTTTGGGGCTAAAAAGCCAACCCCCCCGCAACTAAACCAATCAGCTTTTTCTGCATTTTTACTGTATTTTGAACTGTCCCCCTTTAAATTTTGTTGGTAATATTCTCCAAGTTAAATGGTTCCTGCGACCCCTATTCCTGTTTGGGGTTTTTTTGCCAACCTGGGGAAATTAAAAAAAATTCGTTTTCCGGCCTTCCCATTTAATTTGTATTTTTTAAACTGTCCCCCTTTTAAATTTATTGGTCAAAACTTCTCCAAAAAGGGTTTTTAAAGGGTCACTCTATTCTGATTGGTGGTTTTTGCCAAATAATGGTACGCTTACGAATTTGAATTATGTATTTCCAGCAATTTCCAAAATCCCAATTCCCCCATATTTGGCCGTTCTGATTTTTGGAAAGTATTTTTTAATTAAATTTTTTTTTTAAGGGTTTAGCTCTTTTTTTTGTAATGTTTTTAAACCCAATAAAGGCGTTTTTTTTTTTTTTTTATACTCCTGCCCCCGGGGGTAGAGCCAATTTTCTGTTGCGATTTCATAAGATGTTTCCTTCATGTTCGTTCTCGCTTTACTTCCCCCGCCCGGAAAATTTAGACCAAAATAACCCGGGCTGCCGTCACTGCCCAGCCTGCAATGCGCCCCACTTTTGCCGGCTGCCTCGGGGGTTTTTGAACGGCCCGGGCCCCCCCCGGAACGCCCACAACCCATTACCGCCCCTTAGTTGGAGCCATAACTTTTTTATTTTTTCTGTGTTGGAGTTTTGTAGGGCTTGTTTTTTTGGGGAAGAGTTGAAAATTTTTATTTCTAAATTTTTTTGGGGGAAAGACTTTTTGATCAGTTTTAAATCCCTTTTTGGAAAGGGAGGTTTAAGAAAAATACTGCAACCTGTAGTGTTTTTTTATTTTTTTTTTTTAAGCGCTCACCGTGCAGTATCCATGACCATTAGCTTTACTTTGGGTCGATACGATTTGGCATACCCTATTTTTATAGTTTTTTTAAATTTTAAGCATTTTTTAAAAAAAATTTTTATGCATCGCTGTCTTTGAGAGCCATAACTTTTTTTTTTTTTGTATCAAGCGTGTATGGCTTTTTTTTTTGCGGGATGAATTTTGTTAATTGGTAGAACTTGGCGTCTATTGAGTTTTTTTTTCGCTTTTTTTTTCCATTTTATGTGCTGCAGGGGTTTCAAAAATCGCAATTCTGTGACTGTTTTTTGTTTTTGTTTTTTTTTCGCGTTCACCGTAGGGTTAAATTAAAATACGATTTATAGGGGGGGGTCGTTAGCAGGGGGTGGGGATACCCCAAAAATTGGGGACTTTATTTTTTTTTGAGTTTTTTTTTGGGGCGATTGGGTTTGTAAAGGGGAAAAGGGGGGTGTCGTGTTTTTATTGTATTTTTTTTTTTTTCTTTTTTAATTTTTTTTATTTTTTTACTTTATTTTTATTTTTTTCACTTTATCTTCAAAAGAAAACACAGTTGTTGTTAGAAGGCAGGCCGGCACCCGTACTCGTATGTGTACAGGTCGCCAGACAACGCCTGTCACCATGCCCACAAGCATTGTGGGCTGGTGATCACAGATGACCCCGGAGTGCCCTTCATTTCCCGGGGGGACGACGGGGATCGGTCCCCCACTACATTTTCGGCAGCCGAGGAGCAGGGAGGGACCACTCCTCCTGCCTGGGGGTTTATTTCCAGCCCTGACAGGCTGCCCGGTAATAAACGTTAATCACCGGGCCCGGAGTCACTGGCCCCGGGGGTGATAGGATGCGGAGCGGAATTTTCCCCGGGGCCCATGTTTTTTTGGGTCGCGGTGGCTTGCCCCAACCCGCCGATGCCAGGGCGTTTTGGGTACGTCCTTTGCGGGAAGAACTTCCCCTAGGGCGTATCAATGCCCTATGTGGGAAGGGGTTAAGACCCAAAAAATGCACATCAGACCAAAATCACCACCACATAGTGACTGAATAATACCATCACCTATTACCACTTAATAGTGACTGAATAATACACCATGCCTAGGCCTAATGCTCTTGTACTACTAGGCACAGCAGCACAGGAGGTTTGACCAGTACATCATGCCATCTGTGTTGCTTACTATTGTGGGCCATAGGCTTTGCGGTCCACAGTTGTCAGCAGCCATACTGTAATTTTCAACTGTCAGCATGTCCCGAGGAGGCATATACAATTAGAAACATGCCCAGGAGCTTTGGGCCTGCTGTGGAGCCAGTAATATTGTCATGGGCCCCGAGCTCCATGGCATGTTTCTAACCTCAAGATCATCCAGTCTTCTGTTGGGCCAATTCAACACTAATGACATCACACTAGGCCATAGTTCTAGCCATGCCCAAACATGTCACTACAAAAGGCCTTGTCTCCAACCACCCCTAAGCACACCCACATTATCATCCTGCCTACATTGGGACACCCCATTGACATCTTGTAGGCAGCCTGCAGCCTACGAGACTAATTTGTTCCCCAAGGTTTTTGACTGCACATCCTAGGAACACACAAAGGGTCACATGTATGACAACTGTCTAGGTCTAAAACTCTCTTTGTTGTCCATAGCAACCAATCAGAGCACCCCTCTCATTTCTCCCGAGCACTATATGAAAATGAAAGGGGCGCTCTGATTGGTTGCTATGGGCAGCAAAGAGAGTTTTAGACCTTAACAGTTTTCATACATGTTCCCAAACAGTTAAATAAGCTGCACTGACCAGGGAGCCAGGGCATGTTGCCTGGATTACTGGGACGTACATTCACAATCTGGAGCTGCCAAATTTGTGGGGCCCCAGGCAACTGCCTAGTGTGTCCAATGAATAAGATGGCTCTGATTAAAATGGGTTTTCCAGGTGCATATTTTAAAATAGATTAGTGCTGTGAGGCTGTGACAAAAAAACAAAACAAAAAAAGATTTACCTCCCAACTCATCTCCATTCCAGCACTGCTGCTTCAGATACTCTCGTCGAGGCTTCTGTTTACTGTTGGTCTTGGTAGTCGGATTATCATTCAGTAGCTGAAGCAGTCTTGTGCCAATGCCACTTCCGAATGGTTATGCCAGGCATTGGCACATGAGTGCTGCAGCCAAACAATGGCTGTGGTGGTAACAATCTGACTACCAGGGCCAGAACTAAACAGAAGACCCGATGAGAGCACCAGCAGTGCCATCACCGAAATGGAGTTGAGTGGGCTGGTACATATAAAACGTACAATATATGGTCTTCCTCTGTCTAACTATTAGCACCCTGCAAACATGATCACCAGGTGCTGATGGGTTCCATTGCGGTTGAGGGCCAAATAAAGGTCCTCAGATCTGCCATGTACAGAAGCATATTGGGCTGCCTGTCACAAGCATAACACATAGCAGTAAAGGACAGTAATTTACTGCTTTTTATTATAATAGTAATTAAAGAGAATGTGTCACATAGATTATGCCCCCCTTGCTGAGGGCAGCACAAGCTAGAGTCAGACCTGCTGTTTCCAGCCCTATGTCCCTTATTCTGTAAGATGCTGTAGTTTTTGTGTATTTAATGATCAAATCTGCCAGAAGAGTCAGAAGAGTCATTCAAAGAGTCAGTTTTTTCAAACCCCGCCCATCTGAGGCTAGCCCCGCCCACCTCAACTGATAAACCTATTACTTTGAATAGTCAGAAACATGTGAATAACTGCCAGTGGGTGGGGCTAGTCTTTGGTGGGCGGGGCTAACATCTACTGATGAATAAGATTTGAGGGGTAAATGCTCTAAAACTGCTGCATCTTACAGAATAAGGGGCACCGTGCTTGGAACAGCAGGTCTGAAACTGGCTTGTGCTGTCCTTAGAAAGGGGGCATAATCTATGTGACAGGTTCCCTTTAAGTGATAACACACAGTAGTCTAGTCCCATAGTGGGACACAAACAAACAAAAATACAGCCATAAAAATGTTTAAACTTATAGAAATATAATAGAAAATAAAACCCTATCGCCATGTCCTTAAGGTCCAACCTACAAAATTATCATGTTATTTAATCTGTATGCTAAATGCTTTTTTGTTCATGCAGCCTCGTTAAAAAAAAAAAAAATAATAAAACTTGCCAACTTTCCTGCAACCTCTATGGGGAGTTTGCCCGGAAGAGTTGGCCACTCTACTGCGCCTGTTGATAAACCAGGTAATGCTAGGGAAATGTGCCCAAAGAAGCTATTCTGGCACCTGGTCACATATAGAAGGGCCAAACAACGGTTACAGTATGTATTCTAGCTGTGACTGCGGGAACAGCCTTTCTGTGCGGCTCCCTGCATCATTGGATGGGAAACAAGCCGCTCCCTGCCTCCTGCATCCACAGTTTCTTGTAGGGTATTTTTACTTTGTATAACTGCATACACTCAATAACAAAGGAAAGCTCTGGTGACTGCTGTAGTGATGGGGCATTATTCAATTATCCTTTATTGTACAGGAAAGCTGGGTGATGTCATATCCATCCCACACAGCAATCAGCTTTCCTATCATGGGAAAGCTGTTATTCGTGGGCATGGAAAAGGAGGGCGTGGTATGTATAAAGGGGCAAGGTTCATGGCCATCCAGTAGGCTCACTAGGCAGTTGCCCAGAGGTCACAAAAGCATAGGAGCCCTAGATGGTAATTGTATGTCCTAGGAATCCAGGGCACATCTCTGCGTCGGGGCTGCTTATTGAACTCTAAGGCCATGTCCCCACTGCACCGTTTGCGGCCGGTTTTTCAGATGGTTTGTGGTTTTGCAAACCGTCTGAAAAACCGACTGCAAACTAACACATGGGGCTCTATGGAAAACCCGTGCAACAGTCCCCACTGCATGGGTTTTTTCAAACCACTGGCCGCCCGTAAAACATTGTACATGTTCATTCTTCCATCCGGTTCTCGGACAGAATATGAACAAATCAATGTCAAGGGGAAGCACTTTTCTCCGATAATCGTGGAGAAAAGCCGCCCCCTCTCCTCCCCCATTGCCGTGGGGACGGCACACAAACCAGACAAATACCGGTCGGATAAACCGACTGGTATTTGTCCAGTGCCATGTAAATGGGCTCTAAGGTTAGAAACCATGGTGCAACAGGGAGCCATCAGTTCTCATCACTGCCAATAAGTCTTGTAGACTGCAGGCTACCTACAAAACGTCAGTGGGTGTCATGATGATATGGTTGTGCTAGGGAGGGGGGGATTAGAGGCATGGACTTATGTGATGTCATGTTTGGGGATGGCTAGAGACGTACACTAATGAGATGTCATGTATTAAAGCAGGACCTGCTGCTCTGCTATGCCCGGGGACCATAATGCAGTTAAGATAGCTCTGGCATGGTTAATGGGGTCTATGGGCCCTACTAATGCTGGTTTTGCCAATGTTATGAAGCACTGAGGGACTCTCATCATGACAAGATTCCAAGAAGCAGCTTCTATAGGGCCATGTCTTCTCTAGAAAAATGACAGAATTTAAGATAAATTCTGGATTCTAAACAGATTGCACTTGGTCCGACACTTTCACTTTTGGCTTGTGCTGGATGGGTTGGATCTTCATTTCTGCATCATTGGAATTTTTACTCTATAGTGCAATGTTTCTTATATTTACCATTTTGAGTGTCGACAGAACTACATTGATTACACAGCACAATAGAAATCGGCCTGGTGGTAGCATGTCATCAGTGGACTGTAAAGCTGATTAAACAATGAGCCTAATAACTGGCAATGAGTTAACACTGGTGTAATCTATTTCTTTCACAGGGCACAGAGAGGGAGTTGAGTCACCGGACCTCCCAGAACATTCATTACTCAACGTTATTGTTTGAAAATGAGTTTATCCTATTGCATTATATGTTGTTCTTGAGTTTGCTATTGTTCTATAAAGCCGTTGGTAGCCAGGAAGGCTGGGATAAACTCCAGAATCGTGTGTCTGGTTTGGTTGTTGCCCACAAGGGATAGACCATGCCAGCCTTTATTCCTGTTTACTGAGTAGCTTACGTTCATAGAGAATGCAGCCAGACAGGGGTAATGATCTGACAGAAAGCATACAAGGTATACAGTATACAAAGCGTGACCTTTACAAGATCTTTGGATGATTTCTGAAAGCTGGTCAATTATGCTGAACCAGATATTAGGGTAATTTAGTCCTTTCTGAGGCATGCCCTGTAGTCATTCAGAAATTGGCACCTTAATTTAATGCATCAAAAATAGTACAAGACTTGCCTACTAATAAGCATCTAATCTTTCTTGATATTTCAGTCTCTCTCCTCCAGCAGATGGTACCATAATTCCAATATTTTTGATATGCCCCATCACTGGCAAAGAGAAATAGCATTGAAAATGCTAATTGCATATAAAATATTCATATGCTATGTAAACATATGTACGCTTCATTTCTACACAACCTTCTATAGAAAAACCAAATAACATCACGTGAATGTGTGTATGGCTACTATTTGAGTAAAAAAAATGCAGTAACTCCTGTTCCACAGTAACGATGTGGAACAGGAGTGATAACTAGGTTTCTCCTTTAGAGGTAAAGCTCACAAAGCTCACAATATTCTAAAATCATACATAGGATATTTCAGAAAAGGATAAATCATACTCGGTTGATACTGATTTGACAGCAATTATTATACTGTTTGGTATAAATTACATGATATCTGTATTCTATGGGTAAGTAAGGTTCCGCCAGTACCAAATTTCTATAGTTTTTATTATGATTAACTACTTTTTAAAAACATTTTTTTTTATTTCTCATTTGTTCAAGCTGTGTGTTTTTCAGATCTGTTTTTTTAACCGTTTTTCAGAACCCAAAAATGATCCAAAAAACGTATCTAACAATCTGTAGTTTGATTTACATTGGTTTCAATGTAAAACACGCATCTCCATTCAGACGAGTGATCGCTGCTGCATGTTTACTTGTGTCTTTTCAATGTGCTTTTCGGATCCGTTTTAAGAATTGACATGTCAATTCTCCTTGCGTTTTCCGCAAGTGAAATCCCTATGGGAAACAATGGAGTGCGCTTTTGGAGCCTGAAAAACGGATCCAAAAGCGCAACATACTTTTGGGTACGTTTTAGATGCGGTTTTGATGCGAAAAGTGCATCCGAAAAATGCATTGGATTAAAATTTGAAATGTAATACACTAAATCAGCCCCTAGAGGTCTCATTCGATCTAGAAGAACTGTTTGAACTTTAGTAACCTAATTATCTATGTTAGGAAGCCCAGTAGGGGGAGCTAGCAGTATTTTACATGTGTTTCAGAGGAAGCCTAATAGAGGGGACTATAAGAGCATTTTACATGTGTTTCAGAGGAAGCTTAATAGAGGGCGCTATAAGAGCATTTAACATGTGTTTCAGAGGAAGCCTAATACAGGGCACTATAACAGCATTTTGCATGTGGTTCAGAGGAAGCCTAATAGAGGGCACTGTAACAGCATTTTACATGTGTTTAATCTTATAAATCACTTTATATATATATATATTGAATGATATAAAAGCAGTTTTTTTTTAGTATAGAATGGGTATTTATAGAAAATATAGAAGTTTCTATTAATACATTTATTAGTGTTTAGATAAATAGTTTATTATAGAATGTTGAGTGGTTTCAGTATAATACTAAAACCACTCAACATTCTATAATAAACTATTATCTAAAAATTAATAAATTTTTTATCAAAAATTTCTATAATTTCTATAAACACCCATTCTATACTAAAAAACTGCTTTTATACAGTATCATTCAATACATATAAAAAATGATCTATAAGATTAAACACATGTAAAATGCTGGTAGTTTCCTCTATTGGGCTTCCTCTGAAACACATGTAAAATGCTGGTAGCGCCCTCTATTGGGCTTCCGCTGAAACATGTAAATGCTGGTAGCACCCTCTATTTGGCTTCTTCTTACATCTACTTAACCCCTTTCCACTCTAAGTGAAAATGGGAGGTCATTAGGTTACTAAAGTTTCAACTGTTCTTCTAGATCAAATGAGACCTCTAGGGGCCGATTTAGTATATTACACTAAGATACTACCCTTTTAAGCTACAACCTCTTGGGTAGTACATTTGTGAATAGTCTCAAGTTCTTTGCCTGCAAATTTTTTCTTTGTGTATACTGTGTATATATTGAAAAACGGATCCGAAAACGCATCCCAAAAGCATGCAAAAAGCATCCCAAAAAAGCATCTGCAGCTGCGTTTTTGTGATAAGTTTTTTGGATGAAGTTTTGATGCAGTTTCTGGTAAAAAGCGGATCAAAAACGGATCAAAAAATCGGTGAACATACCCTTATGGTACACTTTTTTTGTAGGGCAAAGTTTAGTTTTTAATGATAGCAATTTAGACTGCATGTGACTTTTAATCCTTTTTTTTCCATTTTTGCTGGGATGTGGAATGACAACAAAAATTCCACAATTCTAGTGTGGGATATTTTTTTATTTTATTTACAGCCTTCACTGTGCAGTATAAATAATGTGTTAGATTTAGTCCCCCTAGCGGACATAAGCTTGTGATCGCTTGATTGCTTATACTATCTGCTGCTTTATTAATGTACTGGGATGGAAAGGAAATAAAACCACTTCTTTATCGATGTTCAACAATCCATAAAATATGGAGGCATCGTAGGAGAGATACAAAAACAAGTCCTGCTGACGCGTTACTGGCAGTAAATGCCCTTAGTCATAGCCACAGTCATAGCAAATTCTTGCTGACTTGGTTATGGCTGTGGCTATGGGCTAAAGGGCATTTAGTGCCAGAAACGCGTCAGCAGGACTTGTTTTTGTATCTCTCCTACAATGCCTCTATATTTTATGTATTGTTAAACATCGATAAAGAAGTGGTTTTATTGCTTTTCCATCCCAGCAACTCAGTCCTACCTAAAATTTTTTTGTTGTTGTTGCTTATCTCTCAATGCTGCTTGGAGCATGGGACTTGCGTACAGGGTTGGTACATCCTGCAACATTAGGTGAGCTGGTTGTCCCCTCTTTTTTACTAATGTACTACAGTATATAGTGATTTCATTCATCACCAATCACACTCTGTCTATAGCGGCTACCAAGGTCTTCATTAGGCTCCTGTCTGCCATGACTATTAAATGGCACTTAGCTATCACTTTGCAGCGGGGAGGGTGGGTTGATTGGCTATGGACTCATTCTCTACTCATTTAGATGTCACGGTCGTAGCCCAGGTTTTTCTTGAGGTGGTTGTACAAGTGTGGCAGGTGATATAGACATGTGTACTGCCCTATTGACATTTACTGCAGTTTTCTTAATTCTAATGTAGTTGTGGAGAATGGCATGTGCCTTGACACGTGTCAACAGTTTTAATTTTAATTCATAATATACTTACATATTATAGCGATCAGTAGCAGGAAGCAGAGTCAAAGGACCCCCCCTCACCCGGTATTCGCAAAGCCCACTGCAAGGCTGGTTGTTCTTCACTGTAGGAAAATCCCAGGTTGCTACCCCTGACATGTCTGCTAGAAGATACAGTCGTTGTGCCAACGAAATACACAAGAAGGCAAAAGTGTATGTAGCTTGGTCAGGGGCAAAAGGATTAGGGCAGGCAGAAGACAGAGAACACACACTTTTAGCCACAGATTGACTTTGATCAGTAGAGCCCAATTTCTGCCTCAGTCAAGGAACCTCCTCAGTCTTCTCCCCTCAGCTCAAAAACCCAATACACCAGAGGCTTTTTGTTGCAAATTCAATGGTAATATTTACTTGAATTTAAATACATCTTGCTGTATATCTTGTGGACACAAACGTCCTAACACGGGTCTATAGTAGTAAATGTACAAAAAATATGGGCAATATTTAGCTGCTACACAGCTTATCCTGCAATAGTTGCGATTCCGCAGCGGGCTGGCACAGAAGCGTCCTCACTCCCGCCACCCAGCGAGCTTTCGGAACACAAAAGGCTCCTTCATCAGGCCTATGAAGGGAGCTGTTTCCCAAAAGCTCCCGGTTGGGTTAATGAAAGCTTTCTTCAATTTCCCTCTGGAACACTATTAAGGAAATAAGGCTTGTGCACCCTAAGGCCCAATTTTCCTGATCCCTTTCCCCATATTATAATTGTTCTTTGTCCCAGATATACAGGAAATTTTGGGAAATTTAAATTTCTAAATATTTTAAATTTTGCATTAATGGGGTTGGGTGGATTTGTTTGGGGACAGGGCTTCCGGTACGGGTGGGTTAAGGAGGTGTACCAGGTGGATAAACCCATAAAAAGGATCAGACCAGGTACATACATTTTAATAAATTTTTTCAAAGATTAAAAATTTTAGCTGGTCCCACAAACAATGAAAAGGTAGCAAGGAAAGGGCAAGTTTAAAAGATAGGATAAATGGATTGTGGTTCATAGGTTCCCTTTTTAAGTTTTTGGCAGTTTGGCAAAACCCAAACATTTTCTGTGACATAAAGTTTTTCCGTTTCCAGGAAAACTTTTTGTCAAATCCCTTCCCAAAATTTCCCAAAAAGACTTTTTGAGAAAGTGATGGAAGTAGGTTCCAAGAATCTGGTTCAAGTGTGAGAGTATGGTGGATATTAGCCATAGAAAATAGGGCTGTTTCCAGGTCATACCACAAGGTATAGGATATACTCTCAGTATATAATTGTGTAGTCCCTCCCTCAATTATAGCACTAACCAATAGAAGCACATACCTAAATTGGTTTAAACATCCCACACGGCACTTGTGCATTCCTTGATCACAGACGCCGACACCATGTGTCCCTGATCACCATCTCCACAGATATTATCTATATCAGCCTTCTTTGTCCCCTGATGAACCATAGCTGAGGAAACCTGTTGGAACATTTATTATCTACCAGTGATTTTGATTGTGGTGCATTTAATTAGGGTGAGCCGGTGAGATGTGGGGTCGTCCCTTTTGGGACAGGTGCTCCTCCTGGTTGACAGGGCTCAGCTTAGGGATGTGTATCCTAGTGGAGTCACACATCTGTTCATGAAAGGAGAATATCAGTACCGTAAGTGATATCTGGTTATGGTTATCTGTATGTTATGATAAGATGTGATTGGTATGCCATAATTGGTAATTAATTTAAATTTATGGCTGTGTACCCTTTATCTTGACTATACTTGATTTTATATATATTTGTTAGATATAAGTAATGCTATTTGGCCAATTGGATTTAAGGGCTTTTTTAATGCATATTAACCCCTTAACTCCCAGGCCTGAAAAGTAGTTGTCATGGCGCCCGCGGGCGCCGCTGCCCCTGCGGCCGTTTCCCTGCCTGCCAGGGCCGCGGCGCGGGCATCACGGTCACCCGCGGCCACCCTCGTCCCCACGCCGGCTCGCTTACCTGGCCCCGCGACGGTGAATGGCGCTCCTGTCTGTCCCGGCCGTCGTGCGCATGCGCGCCCCCTAGCGCGCGCGACGGCTGGTTTAAATTTAAAGGGCCAGTGTCCCGGTAATTGGCTTATTGCCGGGCGCTGGTCCTATATAATGTATCCGCCCCCGGTACCTGTTGCCAGATTGTTGATGTGCTTAGTGAGAGTTTGGAGTGTCCTTTTGTCCGTATTGCTTATCCGTGTACCAGTCCGTTCCGCTACGTTTCCTGACTGCCCTGACCGTAGTATAGCCCCGATCCTAGCGCAGTTGCGGCGCCGGGCGCCGCAAACCCCCATGTCAACAGCGACACCAAAAGACGGCGCGGTTGATGAACCACCAGCACCAGCCCACCGCGAAAGTCAGTGGGCGGTCAATAAGGGGTTAATAAAGATTAGTGTATTTTATTGGGAAACAGTTTTTTCTGTGAGCTGTCTAAATAGGTTCCCCGTGATTTATTAGATTTTTGTGAACAGTAGTTGAAGTCACCTACAACAACAACAACATGTCTGTGACTTCAGCTACCCAGACATATACTGGGAAACTGAAATCTGTGGCTCTCATAAAGGAAACAGGTTTTTGTCAATAAATAAAGACAGCTACCTTTCCAAACTTGTACAGGAACCAATGAGAGGGAAGTCCTTTTTGGACTTTATATTGACTAACAGAACTGACAGAGTAACTAAGGTTCAGAACGTGGGGCACCTAGGAAATAGTGACCACAATCTAATAAATTTCCAATTATCCATTAAATTTTAAAGAACTGGTATGCGCGCCTGGCCTGAGCAGAGGACGGGAGTGGGGCAGGAGCTGGGAGAGGTGAGTACTGCCTCGACTGGGAAGATAGACACAAGTATGCCCCTGGTCCGGAGTGTAGACCATGGCACACATATTGACACATATATACATAGATAAGTAGACTGTCTTCCCTCGTAAGAATCTTGTACAGAACATCCTTTAATGAATCCTGGGCTGTTTGTGTATGGGTATTCTTACTGTTGGCCTCCTACTATGACCTCAATAAACGTACTGATCTGGTGCTATACTACTAAACGTATTTTGTTTAAAATACATGTCTATCTCCTTCTATTTACTATGTTCCAGTTCTCTATTGTTTCTCTACAATGGTTAATGTGTGTCATGATGTAATACACCATGTGATGTTTTTTAACCAATAGGATTGGTCTTGTATATATTGAAACGTGTTCACAAGCTTGTATTTGGAATGTTATGATGAAGGGCCTTGAGGCCTGAAACGCATAAGCCCCTTTGACCCTCTGTGTTTTTTAATCCGACTACTTTAAATAAAGCTGCAAGATTTATGCATAGCTCTGGATCACGTTCTTCCATTTCTTCATATGTACATAGATAAGTACACAGTCTTCCCTCGTAAGAATCTTGTACAGAACATCCTTTAATGGATCCTGGTTTGTTTGTGTATGGGTAAATGCTGTATATCATCACAAAAGGGATCCCTCTTTTGTTCATCTCTTGTATGTTTAAATTGGCTTTTATCATGGCATTCAAAGGATTAAAAAACTGATCAAACGTTTCTCTGATTTTACCTGTGACATCAGGATTGTGAATGTGTGATACTACAGCCAGGTTTTCCCCCTGATTACCCAAGCACAGTGCCATAACAATAGGGCACTGGTTCTCTGCAAACTCCTGTCTGTACCATTTTGTGGAGCAGGTGGTCATGGGGTTAAGAGTTGCAGAAATAAGGGTTAGGAAGATAAAGGAAGCGCCGGACCCGGTGCAACTGGGGAGAGGTGCCGCATGACCACGCACGCAGGGACGTACGGGTCATGTGTGGAGGAAGTGGGAGGGGCCGATGGGTGGTGCAGCCGTGCAGGAGGAAGTTCCCCTCAGTCGCGCGGCGTGCATCACGGGAGTCCCACCCACCCGCTGTGTTATGGGGTTGTTGGGGCTGGTTTTTCTATACTGTTTCTATCACGGTGGCGTGGCGGTGTTAGGGGTCCTTGGAGTTGGTGGAACAAATTGGTGTGAGGGAGTCAGAAAGAGGTTGATTTCCTCAGTTGATGGTGGATTCGGTTTGGTCTGGCGGAGGTGGGATTCCTGCAGGGTATACTCCCTGGGAGTCGGGAGTTGGTTTAGCCTTTAACCCCTTACCGACATTTGCCGTACTCATATGTCAATGTCGGGTAGGGGTTCCCGCAAATTGACGTATGAGTACGTCATGGCGATCTTGCCCGCTCACAAGCGGAGCGCGCAAGATCGCGGCATGGAAACAGCGGTATATTACCGCTGGCATCATGCCGTGTCCCCCACGGCCGGAGTGAGCTCCGGCCCACGGGGGATTAACCCCCCGATGTCGCGACATCGTGGACGCGACATCGCAGCTGGGGCAGGCAGGAGTGAGCTCACTCCTGCTGCCCGCGTTTCCCGGCGCAGTAACGGCGCTAAACGCCGCTACTGCTCTCCGACCCGACAGCCCGGATGCGGAATGCCCGCATCCGGGTTGTCGGGTGACGTCACGCTGCCCCAATGCATTGTGGGCAGCGGTGACTGACAGTTGCCATGGAGACCAGTATACAGCTAAAGCTGTATGCTGATCTCCTATTGTATGAACGATCTGAGGGATCGTTCATGCATTCCCCCTGGGGAAAAGTGTAAAAGTGTGAAGAAAAAAAAAAAATAGTGTAAAAAAGTAAAAACACAAACACAAAAAAAAAAAAAACAGTACAACGCCATTTTCCCCGACCCTTAAAAAAAAATTACCCATATTTGGTATCGGCGCGTGCTAACGCCCCACACTAAAAATCCTATGTTAATTAACCCGTAAGGTGAACGCCGTAAAAAAAAATCCCAAAAAACAGTCACAGAATTGCGATTTTTGTTCATCGGCAGCCATAAAATGGAGTTAAAAGTCATCAAAAACTCATATCAACATCAAAGTGATGCCAATTAAAATGTCAGTTCGTCCTGCAAAAAAAAAAGTCCTTACGAAGCTCTGTATACAGAAAAATTAAAAAGTTCTGGCTATTAGACGATAGCGATGCATAAATATTGTTTTACACAATAAAAACACTTTTTAAAAAAAAATTGTGATTCCAAATAAAAAAACTACATAAATTGGGTGTCGCCATAATCATCTCAACCCACAGAGTAAAACTAACTTGTCACGGATACTTCACGGTGAACGCTATTAAAAAATAAAAATAAAAAACAACTGCTAGGTTGTAGTATTTTCTTCACCCTCCCTTACACAAAAACGGATTTAAAAGCGATCATAAAGTCTTGTCCCCCAAAAATGATTCAAAAAAAAACTCAATCATCCCGCAAAAAAAAAAGTCCCTATACAGCTCCATAAACAGAAAAATAAAAAAAAGTTAGGCTCTCGACTGCGGCGATGCAAAAAAAAAAAAAAAAAAAAAAAGGGTTTGGTTTTCCTTTTCAATTAATAAAGTGTGTTTTTAAAAAAAATTCTTTTTTGTAAAAGCACAAAACCTTAAAAAATATCAAAGTAATCCGCCTTGGTTAATTAAAATCAACCTCTGGTAAAAAAACCCAAACCAGCCGTATGCAAAAATAAAAAAATAATAAAAACACTTAAAACCATTTTTATTCCTTTATTTGTAAAAAGTAAAAAAACTAATAAAAAATATAATTTACTTTTAATTTGCCCGCCGTAATGGTTACTTTTTAAAACATCAATACTGAAAAAACAAGCCCAAAAACAAGCAATGCTTCCCCTTTATGCAAAAAAAAAAAAAAGCATGGCCTGCAAAAACCCCCATTAAAACCCTTTTTATAAACTGGGGTTCCTATTTGTAAGGGGTTTCAAACATAAAACCCAAACAAATAAAATTTTATAACTTTATAAAACGCAGAACCCCCATGTAGGTTTCCCGGTTCATTTATCCTTTTTTCAGGGATTCCTGTAAAAATTAATTTTCAAAAATTTGCGGAATGGTTTTTTTTTTTCGAGGCCAAGCTAAAAAAATTTAAAACACTTTTCCCCAATCCCATCCCCTTGGATAATCCGAAGGGGTTTTAAAATTTCCAAATGGGGCCTTTTTGGGGTTTTATTTAAGTTTACTTTGGGGGTTTTTGCAACGAAATGGCCCCTAAAAAAATTTTGGTAAAAAATAACCCCAATCCCTACCTTATTCTGCCGTTGGCCAAAAGGGCATAACCCACATTGGGTATTCCTAAAATGGAAATTGGGGAATCAAAATTTTGCTTTTTAATTTCCGGATTCCCTTGTAAAATGAAAAATTTTGAAAATTGCAGTAATTTTGGAAATTATATTTTTTTTTCTTTTCAGGGCAACGTTAAACAAAATTTGGGTGATTTTTGTGGGGTAATATGGGTCAACTGGCCCCTCGGAAATTCCGAAAGGATGTTCCAAAAAATTCTTTTTGGGCTTTTTTAAAATGTGAATTTAACCCCTTATTCCCCAAACCTTAATTGGTCAAAAAAAAAAAAATTTAAAAAAATGATGCCCCAGAGCCTTAGGTGACCTCTTATTTTTTTGGGGTTGGAAAATATGTTTTAGCCAATTTTTTGGGAACTTAAAAAGGCAAATTTTTGAAATCAATTTTTTAATTTTTCACCAAATTACCGATTTTGGAAAATGATAAAATTAAAAAATTGCAAAAAAAATTTTGAAATTTTTAAAATTTTACCTCACATTTCTTTAATTTTTGAAAATTTTTAAGGGCAAAACTGTGGGGTAGGGGTTTTATATCTTTGGTGTGTGTTCTTGGATGGGGTCATTTATTGGTTCTAACATAAAAGGCCCCTCCCCAATCGGGGTTTGGATGGTCCGTAAAAAATCATTTAAAGCAAATTTTTTAAATGGAGAAATCTTTTTTCTAGCCCTTTTATGTTCAAAAAATATTTTAAAAAAGGGGAGGGGCCAAATTTAACCAAACCTTTTTGTTTTGTTTTTTTTTGGTTGGAAATAATATTGCTTACAAGAATGTTGGGTTGGAACATAAATTTTGGCTAATTAAGAAAAAAGGGGCGAATTTTTTCAAAATTCGATTCGGTCACTTCGCCGAATTTTCCGACAAAATTTGTTTAGTTCCGAATTACTTCGGCAGGGAATCGCGTTAAAAAGCAGCTATTTTCCAGGCTGCACAGAGCCTGCAGGGTGCTGTAAAAACGTTGTGCCATGCTTAAATATGCAGAGGGAGCTTGGTTTGGTCTTCAAACAATGTTGTGTTTTATTTATGACACAGGATGACTGCCCCCGCTTTTAGAATCACTTCACTAAAAAATTCCCTGGGAAATTAAGAGGCAAAACTGACCAAAAAACTGAAGCGGGAATGTAGCCTGATTAATGCCAGCAAAAGCTGGAAAAAAACAAGCTGAGAGCTAAAGGTGGCAACATTAGTGCCCGAGTGTGGAGGTGACGGGGGAACCCACAGCAGAAATGAGGTCAGGCAGTGGCACAATGACATTCTGTAGGTGGCAAAACAGGGGGAAGCCACAGAATGGCACAATGACTGAGAGCGGAGGTCACGGCGGCAGCAGCATGAGGTCAGGCAGTGGCACAATGACATTCTGTAGGTGCAAAACAGGGGGAAAAGCCACAGAGTGGCACAATGACTGAGAGCGGAGGTCACGGCGGCAGCAGCATGAGGCCAGGCAGTGGCAAAAATGACATTCTGTAGGTGGGCAAAACAGGAGGAAGCCACAGAGGGGGACAATGACTGGGAGCGGAGGTCACAGCGGCAGCAGAATGAGGTCAGGCAGTGGCACAATGACATTCTGGAGGTGGCAAAACAGTACTAGGCCACAGAGTGGCACAATCACACAGTGTGGAGGTCAAAACAGCAGCAGCATGAGGTCAGGCAGTGGCACAATGACATTCTGGAGGTGGCAAAACAGTATTAGGCCACAGAGTGGCACAATGATAAGTGTGGAGGTCACGCAGCAGCAGCAAAGGAGGGGCAGACATTTGAGCGGAAAATTTTGGCCACAAGGGGCCCCAAATTCGGGAAAAGGGTGGCAAACACGGAAAGGGGAAGCCACAGAGTGGCACAATGACTGAGAGCGGAGGTCAGGCGGCAGCAGCATGAGGTCAGGCAGTGGACATTGACACAGTGTGGAGGACATGGCAGCAGCACGCAGCAGCATGAGGTCAGACAGTGGCACAAGCACAGTGTGGATTTTCACGGCAACAGCAGCAGCAGCATGAGGTAATAGAGGGGCACAATGAAAGAGTGTTGAGGTGGGTGGCAATACCAGTCCCTGGAAAAGATGGGGGTTTGGCAATGGAGAAACTGTCAGCAGATGTGTGGCATCAGGTGGGTGGCGGCATCAGAATAGTGGCTGAGGCAGGTAGTTTGAACCCAGACTGACGCCTAAGGCTTTTGGTGTGTGGAAATCCGGGCCCGATCCACGCCTGATTCCTTTGACAAAGGTCAGTCGTTCCACATTTCCCGTGGACAAGCGGGTTCTCCTTGGGGTAACAATGGCCCCACCGCACTGAACAAACCCCCTCTGATGCCACACTACTGGCCGGGCAGGACAGCTTCTCCCTGCAAACTCGGCAAGTTGCGGGCCACACATCCAGTTTGGCTGCCAGTGTCCAGTGGATCTTTTTATGAGGTGGCGAGTGCTGTCCAAGTAGGCACAACCTGTTGGTTCAGGGACTGCTCCAGGTCCTGCTGCTGCTGCTGGCGATTGCCCTCCTCCCCTAGGCGGGTGAAGGAAGTGCTCATCAGTGACTCCAGACTTAGGGTTTTACTGATGGAGCTTGGGACTGCTCCTACCCCCACCTTCCCAAACAGCCGCGGCAGTAGTACGTGAGCGCTGAGGAACCCCCGGTAGACCTGTCAGAGGAGGGACGATGCCGCCATAGGCAGCAGCCAAACTGATTACGGAGGATTTCCCTATAGTATTTGAGTTTGTCTTCCCTCTCAATAGCTGGGAAAAAGGCTCCCATTTTGGACCGGTAGCGAGGGTCCAATAGGGGGGAGAGCCAGAAGTCTGCTGACTCTTCGGCTGTCACTCGCCAGGCAAATAAGCATGCCGCGGGCCATCTGCACAAGTGACTCCGAGGGGCTCCTGCCTCCATTTCCACTGTATACTGCCACGGTGCTTGGGGTCATCTGCCTCGTCTTCCTCATCTCCATCCACCTCCTCAGCTGTCTGTCCTCCTCTCTTGTCACCTGGGTAGAAAAACCACTCATTTCACCCGACAATGTTCTGCTCCAATGTCATCCTCCTCCTCCATTTTCAGTCCCCACCGGACTCATGTGGCCACGAGATGTAGTCACCACGTCTCCAGTCCCCTGCCCAGACAGATTTTTCAGCATCTTTTTCCAGGACATGAAGCAGTGGAATGATGTTATTCATTTCCCGTAGTCCTGGCGACTGACAAATAACATCGCCTCCTCGAATGGCCTCAAAAAAACGGGAGGTGTCACGATGGCTGCCACTGGCTGACATCAAAGTTACACAGGGGAGTACTTCTGTCTGCCTGGTCATCAAAAATCGTTAATGGCCTTTCTCTGTTTTATACAGTGGTCCAACATGTGCAGGCTGGAATTCCAGCGGGTGGAAAAAATGCATATCAAAGTGTGTTGGGGGAGGCCGTTCTGCCCTGCAACTCGAGGAGGGTGTTCCTGGCTTTGTACGAATGGATAAAGTGCATGCACAGTTTCCTGGCCATTTTCAAAAATGTTCTGAAGATCGGTGGAAGACTTCAGGAACCTTTTCAAACCAGATTGAACACGTTTCGCCATGCAGGGCGCATGGACCATCCCTCCTCGGTGCAGCGCGGACACCATGTTCCTCCCATTGGGCCGTCACCATGGTTCCGAATTGCAGTTGGCGCGGAGAAAGCCACCCATCGATTTCTTGCTGCATGACGCGGAGCAGTTCCTCCCCTGTGTGACTTCGTTCGCCGAGGCAAGCCAGGTGTAGAACTGCGTGACAACCGCTGTGCCCTACACATGTGGTTGATGGGGGCAGTACTTGTGGAGGCTGAGATGGTGGTGGTGGTGGTGGAGGTGGAGACGGCATTTGGCGCAGGTGCAGCAGTTTGACAACGTGGAGGAGAAAGCGGCGTCTCCTGTCCAAGTTGTTGGTGTGCCTGGGCTGGAAGCACATTCACCAGTGGGCCGTAAAGGAATTTACTGGCCCTGACCGTAGTTACAGCTCCAGACGTCCGCGCTGCCGTACCTTGGAAACAAAAACCCATAAGTCAAGGACTGACCCACCTTCTGTTTACATATTTATGAAGTGCTGGTACTGCCTTTTTGGAAAAAAATTCGGCTTGGAACTCTCCATTCAGCTCGGCACAAGCCATTAGTTCTCTGAAAGGTGCAGAGTCCACCATTTGGAAAGGGAGGGACTGCAGTACCAACAAAATGGACAGGAGCACGGTCAGCTGCTGCACCTTAGGATGGTTTTGGGCGCATACGTTGTTTCTTTGCAATCGCCTCGCTGAACGACTGCTGGCGCCATGAGTAGCGAGGAGCAGGAGCATCTGGACCGGGAGTGGGTGTCAAAGAGAAACAGCTCCCCTTTTGCAGAGGTGGTGGAGCCTTGACTGGCTGAAATGGCATGCGTGCCACTGGCCGCTTTGCTGTTGCTGCGGGGGCCCGGATGGACCACCACAAACTGAGCCACGTTTCTCCCAGGCCACCGGATGGTTACGCTTTCATGTGGGTTTACGCAGGGCCGTGGTGCCCAACGTTAGCTCCCTGGCCCGCTTCCTTTCTGCTCACAGATTCTACATATACCATATTCGGCCCCCTCCCGGGGTCTTAGCAAAGAACTGCCACACCGCGAGTATCGGATTTTACCGCCAAACGCTCCGCACTGAGTGACTACTGCCGCCGCTTGCTCCTTTAGCCCCTGTGCCGCTACTTTCTTGGACCTGCGAAGCGGGTTTTTTACCCCGTGGCCCTTGGTCCCGACCTCAAACTGCTGCTATCCCGCTGGGCTTTACGGCCACACGAAACCCCCTTTCTGGCCGCGCTGCTGCCTGACGCCCTCTTCTCCAGACGATGATGAAGCCCTTGCCTCACCCGGCTCCCAAGTGCGGTCGGCTACATCATCATCTATTTGTTTTATCGTCACTGCGTCCTCATTTAACCCGGGCTTGGTTGCCGAGGCTGACCTTCACAACATACCTCCCATGCCACTCTCCACATGTATACTTTGCCGCCTACTGCAAGAAGCAGGCGATATGGCCCCCTTTCTTCGCTGCCAAGTAGCTGCTGACTGCCCTCCTTTAAATTGTTCATCCTCGCTATATAGTGGCGCTGAGCCCAGACCCATAGTAGATCTCTGGCTGAGGGAACCGGATGGGACAGAGGCGGGCTGAGAAAGGTGAGGGCCGTTGACCCGCTCCCCGGGCCCTGCCCTAATGGTTGTTTTCTGAGGTTCCCACCACTCTTGGCTGGGGTTGTCAGATGTCATCTGGGAGGAAGAGGATGACCTAGTCACCATTCAGAACCTTGGGTTGTCGAACAACCACACGGTCGCTAGATGACAGCGGCAGTTGTGGCCTCACCGAGTGCCCTGCTGCGACGTCCCCTTGCTGTGCTGCGACCTGGGCCTGTTCCAGGAAGTTTGTGCCACTGCCACTCGCAGGTGCAGAGCCTGCCACCTCTCTGTCTGACATACTGTTTGTTCTAAATTTTACAGACTCTGTTTGATGATGATATCTGTATTTTTTAAATACACCCTGTTTTTTACTCCAAATGAACCCAGTAACAAGCTTGGGTAACCTTGGATATAAATTCCCCTCCACAAATTGCCAAGGAAAAATTTACTTGTATGTGTCGTTTAAAAAAAAACACCTTGGGTTGAAAATTTTAACTAAAAATTTTTTTAAAACGCAAAACAGGGTTAATTAACCTTTTTTCGCGAGAACATGAATTAGGGCTAAAAAAAGGAAAAATTTTTAAAATATTTTTTAGGCTTGAAAAAGAGGTTTATTTTGGGGCAGCCACCAGCAAAACAAGCTTAATTAACCCCTGGATGTAAATTGGCCAAAAATTGAGCCGCACAAAACTAGTAGTTTGTAGCGTGTTTTCAATTGCGTGTTTTCTACGCCACACCCAACAAGAGATACGTTGTAATTAACCTTTGCTTGTTTAATTAGGCTACAGGAAAAATTTATATATTTTTTGGGATTGAAAAAAGGTTTTTTTGTCAGCACACCAGCAAACAACGCTTAATTAACCCTGGATGTAATTGCCCAAAGAATTGAGCCCACAAAAAAGTAGCTTTTAGCGTGTTACAATTGCGTGTTTTTTACGCCACACAACAAGAGATACAGTTGAATTAACCTTTCTTGTGAATTAGCTACAGGAAAAATTTATATATTTTGGCGTTGAAAAAAGGTTTTTTGGGGCAGCACAAACCAGCAAAACAACGCTTAATAAACCTCTGTTTGTAAATTGCCCAAAAGAATTGAGCCGCACAAAATAGTAGCTTTGTAGCGTGTTACAATTGCGTGTTTCTACGCCACACAACAACATATACATTTGTAATTAACCTTTCTTGTGAATTAGGCTACAGGAAAAATTTATATATTTTGGCGTTTAAAAAGACGGTTTTTGGGTCAGCACACCAGCAAAAACAGGCTTAATTAACCCCTGTATTTAACTTGCGCAAAATAATTTAGCCTAAATAAATAGTAGCTTTGTAGCGTGTTAGAATTGCGTGTTTTCTACGCCACACAACAAGAGATACAGTTGTAATTAATCTTTGCTTGTGATTAAGGCTACAGGAAAAATTTATATTTTGGCGTTGAGGGGGGAAAAAAAGATAGAAAGAAAAAATAGATTCGATTTGAGGAGAAAAAATAAGATAGGGTAGAGAAAATATTGAAAAGACGTTTCTGGGTCGCACAAACCCGCAAAACAACGCTTAATTAACCCCTGGATGTAAATTGCACCAAAGAATTGAGCCCACAAAATAGTAGCTTTGTAGCGTGTTACAATTGCGTGTTTTCTAGCCACACAACAAGAGATACAGTTGTAATTAAACTTTGCTTGTGAATTATGCTACAGGAAAAATTTATATTTTTGGCGTTGAAAAAGACGGTTTCTTGGGGTCAGCACACCAGCAAAACAACGCTTAATTAACCCCTGGATGTAAATTGCGCAATAGAATTGAGCAGCCAAAATGAAGTGGTATTTGTATTGTAAAAACGCTGTTTCTTTAAATGAATACAAAGGAACTGGCTTAGATCCCACTTTGATATTGAAAGTATATGCAGTGCAGGGGACGACACTGGATTTCAGATCCAATACCCCAAAAAATTAGAAATAGAAATTAAGAGAACAGTCTCTGAGACAAGCTGAGACACCCCACAGAAATCGCTATATAAAAATCAATTCTTCAGTAAAAGCTATCAAAACGCGGCAGCACCTTCCCTGATGAGCACAGTGAGAGGAGTGTGAGCTCCCGGGGTCGCGCCCGACTTATATAGTGCGGTGACGTCACAGAATTTCCCCCCGGTCTCTGATTGGCTTCATCTCTGCACATGTCATGCAGGCTATTTCCTTCTTCCTCCCAGAGTCTTTGCCCCATGTAGGCCATGTGCTCGCAGCCCTTTTATCAATCAAAAGCCCCACTTCGTTCACCCGAAGTACCCAAAGTTCGACTTCGTTCCGAACCGAAGTTTTCCTGAAATTCTAAACGAATTCCACTTCGTTAGAATCAATTCGCCCATCTCTAGTTACAAGGTAATGGGCACAGACTCTGCGTTGCGTAGGTGTCATGAGTTCTACTTACATTTTGCCACTGTCTTGAAAATGGGTTCAGTCTGTACTTGACAGGAGAGAAGATCACTTTCACTTCACCAACACCACAGAGGTCCTTCACACTCACTTATTGAGTTGATCATTGAACTGGTATGACTACTAGTATGATATGTACTAGTGACGTCATAAAATACTATGGTAGCAAAACTCTTCATTAGAATAAAAAATATCTAGCAAAGGCCTATATACCATACAGCCTCTATGGAGGTGTTTGATGTGTTGTTTCCCATGATGGTATACATAGGATTAGCCTGCCTGTGTTTCTGCTTATGTTTATTTTCTCTCTTGTAAAACTTTGAAAATTCAATAACACTTTCAACTTAAAAAAAAAAAGAAAGTGGACACCTAGCCATGGCTGGTCCTACTCCCTTTACTATTAGAGAACCTGTGCAGGATTCATTTCTCCAATGAAACTATTTTGCTAGCAAGCCAGGTTATAAAATTGGCCAAGAATTATGGAAAAGGACATGAAGGAGGAAGCAAACCACTTGTGGTACGAGGCCTCCTCTCCATTACATATGCCCATACTTGCCAACTTTGTCACTCCTGATTCCAGGAGATTATCAAAATAATGCCAGAAAATTAAAAAAATTTAGGGCGACATGTCCCATTAGGGCTGCATAATTTTTTTGGGTGTATCTTGCACCAAAAAAACTGTTGATGCCCTATTCTCTATATAACTGAACTGTAGTACACCAACAGTAGGCGCATTATACGCCAGACACAATACTTTTGAATGCGCCTACATTTTGCTGTGCACCAGATGCCAGATTTTTGACAGGATCATTCATTCAGGCGCGTTGTACACTCATTTAATGTGCCTTAAAACTGGTGTAGAGGCGCTTCTTTTCTGACATGTCGCCCGTAGTTCTTACTTACTCAACAGTGATGTCCACGGATAGGTGTCTCTTTTACTTCATAACAAGTTATTTTTGAAAGCTCTCTAAAGAGTTGGACACTGGCTTTCAGAATAGCCACCAATAGGTAGCATTAGAGATACAGTTTGATTTGGAGGAGAGCTATTTTGTATAACCTTAAAAACCTCTTTTTCTACTTTATGCTTTCGTCGTTCCTTTTCTTGCTACTTAAACGATGACATTACTGCTTGCTATTTCCGCTCTGCTGTAGCACATCAGTTTGTAAGTTTCTCTTGGTGCGCACAATAATTTTTCACCTTGTCTGCATATCTGTATTATATCAATAAAGCACAGGATGGAGGAACTTGAAGGTGATGAATTTTTGCCAGGTTTTGAAATCAATTAGAAGATTTGGCTCTCGAGGTAGCAAAGCATATTGGCAAACATCTTTGTGTACTGGCAGACACAATCGTTTCTGATTGTACAATCATGTAAACACAGTGTCACTCATCGCAGAAATAAGAAAAAGTGAATGTCATATTTCCACTACTAGCTTTTGGATCGCTCTAACGCAGTATTGAGACTATTGAATAGCATCCAATGGTATATTTTTGTTTTCTAGATAAATGATGTGTGAGGCATATTCTCATATGAACGTTTGGCTCTAATTATATTTTGATTGATTCATGTTTCTTGCATTATATACAGATGGAGTGCCTTCTCTTTGGACATATGACAATACAGAGATATGTGTGACATTAGCTTTAAACCTTTTATTAACCCCTCCCCACCACATGGTCATTCTTTTTGGCTCTTCATTTATTTCCTTCTGGCCTTCCAAGAACTATAACTTTTTATTTTTCCATCTCAAAAGACATAAGAGGGCTTGTTTTTTTCAGGACACTATGTACTTTTTAATGGTGCCATTGACTGCACCATACAATGTACTGGGAAACCACAAAATTCTAAGTGGGACAAAATGCAAAAAAAGTTTTTTGTGGGGGGGGGGGGGGGCGGGTTTTAAAGCATCCATTCTTCTGTATAAAAAATGTGTTATCTGTATTCAGCAGGTTAATATAATTCTGGTGATACCAAATATGTAGCGTTTTTTATATGTTTTAATACTTCATAAAATAAAATATAAAAACATTCCCTATGTCCTAACTTTGTACTGCAGTACCATTTTCTGTAACCAATAACTTTATTGTTTTTCCACCTATGGACCACATGTTTTGTGAACTGATGTGTAGCTTTTATTGGTACTATTTTGGGATACATGCAACTTTTTGATCACTATTCCAATTTTTTGGGGACATTAAATGACCAAAAAACCACACAACTTTGGCGATTGGAATTTTTTTCTTCTATGGTGTTCAGCATACAGGATAAATTGTGTTACATTTAAATAGATCTGACTTTAACGTTGAAACCAATTATGTGTAACTTTTTAATATTTTTTATTTGAAAACTGGCAAAGGGGGTGTTTTGAATTCTTAATGTTTTTTATTATTTTTTATACTTTAAAACTTTTTTTTTCTACTTTTAATGCAGTACTTCTAGGGTACTTGACCACTATGGAGCACAATCACTAGTACATCCTTATGCATTATATACATACTGCAGAAGATCGTACAAAGATGGCAACTCTATTACTTCCTGCCAGAGGCAGGAAGTAAAAGAAGCGCTAACATGGTCCAACATGGTGACTATGGAATCCTCTATTAGGCTTCCAGCTGCCACGGTAATAGCTTGGCACCCCGCGATCTCATCATCTAGACAGCGCAATGGCACAGCATCTAAATAGTTAAACAGCCCGGATCAGAGCTGTCTCCAATACCTGCTGTTGGTGGCAGCTGTCAGCTTTACTAATCAGCTGGCACTTGCCACAAATGGAGCGGGCTCCATGAAAAACATTATGTAATTAATTATGGAATAACCATGTTATAAGTAATCTTTAAACTCACCATCACCTTCCTTTTACACCTTAGCTGTTGAAGCGCACTAATGGGAATAACCAAACTTATTCCATGGCAGAATTACCCATCTGAACATTTGTAGTTAAAGGGAATGTGCCGGCAAAAAATGAGTCATTGTTTAAGTCCCATTTTTATGTTTAACACATTTTGTGTTTTTTTTGGTTTTTTTTTTTAATTTTTTTATTACTTTCAATTTTTTTTTAATAATTTTTAAAGTATTGCAGTTTCACTTTGGCTAAAAGGCCTGTTTGCACTGTTAACACATCTAGAGGTGCTTTACAGCAGCTTATGCACATAGGAGATTTAAAGCGACTCAGCCCCCTTTTCACTTCTATGGGAGAGTTTTTTAGTCATATCTGTGCCCGGGGAAGAAATCATTTTCAGGGAGGTGAAAGGGGGAACGTGACATCTCTCTTGTAACTGGTATCCTGTGTTTGTCTTTCACATGGTGACTCCTTTCATTTTGACCCTCTTTGTGCTATAAGCCCAGACAACTGAAAAACTTTCTTACAGAACGGAAGGTAAAATAATTAAAGGCAGGGGCCCAAAAGTAAAAACGAGGATTTTAAAAAATTTTTAAAAAATTTTTGAAAGTGATAGGGAAAAATTAAAAAACAATAACCCAAAATTTTTAAAAAAAAAATGTGTTGAAAAAAAAAATTTTTTAAAAACAATAAAAATTTTTGATGACACATTCAGTTTAAAAAGTGGTGATAAGATTTTGTAGTCATCAGATATTTATTGAAAACTGGAAGGAATAGACAGTAATATTAATTTGACATGTGCTAAGTATCATGTTGGTAACCAGCAAGCCACTCTGCTTTGATCAGGGTAGTTAGCTATAGGGCTAAGGTGGCAAATTGTATCTTTTTCCTCATTAAAGGAGATTTCAACTACGTCTTTGCTTTATATATACTTCCCACCAAATATATATAAAATTCTAATGTATCATTATTCTAATATATTATTATATATTAGAATATCTGAGTTACCTACAGTATATTGTAGAGTAATATCTGCAAAGTGTTAGATTTTTCTTCTAATAATCTATATATGGAGATTCTCTGACAAGGCCATGATACCATAGTGCTGCTATGGTCCCTGGTGAGAGGGGTCCATTCCTGGTTGGTCATATTTCCATGAGTGCTGCTAAGGACCTACCATGTTCCTCATTCTTATCTTTGCTTTTTATGCAATTGGACAGTGCTATGTTATGCCTCTGTGCATGGCACTGTTTAGTTCCCTACCAGAGAGGGTATTTCAGAAGAGGTGATATGTCCTTGGGGTGTGTAACAATCAAAACAATAGGGAGAATGTGCAGAAGCAGCAACCATTGTAAGTTATTTGTTATCTGTGTGTATTGTGAGGCTGCTTGGGTAAAAATCATGTAATAAATGATGATGGACTTGAGTTATGAGTAGTATTAGTATTTACCTTATATCTTCGACATCCTAGAAAATACTCAAAGGAATACAATGGAGACAATGAATTTAAATAGTGGTTTTATTGTATTCTGAGCAGAGGATGGATCTGAAATACAGAAGACATGATCACCTCCTTTCTATTTGTATTCAGTGACATTCGCAGCCTGGCAGACAGTGGTGTCTGCAAGTCTCACAATGAGGCACTGCAAGTGTCAAGGAGATGGATTATATCTGCAGTGTCTGAATACCAAACCCTGCTTAAGCCAGCAACAGCATGGCCTCACCTAATAGTGATGAATCTCCAAGCTTTATAAGAAAGGCAGAGGAAATAGGGGCTAATGTGTTTAAATTATGATTTAATGATTCTAAGTATCAACCAAAGTGGAAATATTTAAAGGAATCATGTGGATCAAAGTGTTTCAGATCCCAATGGAAATTTGCCCTGCAAGTTGAATATTTTTTTAATTGATTTTTTTCATAAAACCCCTTTACATTTCACCATATGTAAAGAAGTCTGTATCCTTAATTGCTCCCACATAAACGCCAAGCACTGATGCCTTAGCATCCTTATTATATTAAGGTTAGAACGTCTTCTCTAAGATATGCATTTCCCTGCAGCAATTAGTCTCATTAAAAGATTAGAGATTGTGTTTTGTAATTAGGATCTCTAGTCTTCATGTATATTTCCTTTAGATATCTGAAAAACATATTTTGTCATTTCTAACACTATTGCACCTACTTTTGACATTTAATGAACCAATCCAAACAAGGGCTACTTACCAGGTGGACAGAATATATGACTGGTGTGGTGTCCTTGGGTAGAGCCCAACTCTGGTTGTCCCTGTCCCTTTGGTGGCAAGAAACTGTCTCCTCAACAGCTGTATTATGAACAAGCCAGAGGGTGGAAAATTGGCTTGTGTCATATGAGGGATATATAAAGGGAAACAATTAGCAGGACCTTCTATACTGGGTAGCAGCATCACAACGGGGGCGAATTTTGATTTTTGTTGTGGGGCCTTCTTTCATAGATTACTATAGACATGTTTCAGGAAGCACGGTAGTTATAATCTAGCTCTTAAATCTATTATGCCATCATAGATTTAAGTGTAGTTGTAATGGACACTAACTGTGCCTGCTAAATGTAAAGTTATTGATGCGTCTTAACAAAGCACACAACGTATACCAAGAGCCTTGGTACCTCAACATCAAATAATGCTAACATTGGTTATGAGGGTCATTTATTATTGTTTATTATTATTCTATCTATTGGTTTTGTACACTCCTCAACATTGAAATTGCAACACCAACAAGTAAATGTCTTGGAATTACAGAAATCACACGATCAATAGACATGCTAATAATATGGAATAGAAAAAATGGGAAAAAAAAAAAGAAAAAATTTGATTTACTAGCTTTTAAAGCACCAGACTCAGATTCCTGCACTTACATTCCTTAGCATGCTATCAATAAAGTTATCAATAGATGTCTGAGGAATATTATGCCACAATGAATGATCTTGGGCAAGACATCAAAATTGGCTGTTTGCAGCTCCCTTTACAATTGCTGATAGATGATGTTCCAGATGTGCTTGATGGGGGACAAATTCAGAGATGACGCAGACCATGGAAGCATGTTCAGGTTTTGTAGGCTGCTTACAGTACCATAAGAAACATGCTGCCTGGAGGTGCTCTGTTGAAAACTCTCTTGATAAATTGCCATACCACTTGTTCCATGACCTAATCAATGTAATGTTGAGCTAGTGTAATGTTAGTGTATCTGAAATAAAGGCTGAAAGGATCTGTATTGTACATTATCCCACGCCACGCCATGATCCCAGGAGTAGGACGTTCCCTTTTGAGCGCCTTTTCATGGCAGTTTTCGTTGTGTGTCAGACAAAATCAGGACTCATTGCTGAACAGAATAAACCTCCATTCCAGCCTCCATTGCCATCTTGCTGTGCACTATGACAACCTTTGAAATCAATGGCATGAGGTCAGTGAAAGACCCGTAGCTTTCCATCTGGCTTGAAGCCCAATAGTCTCCAAGAGGCTTTTGATGGTTTGTGTCAATACTGTTTGCCTCCAGAGGCTTAGGATGTGACATCCAATTTCACATGCAGTACAGAATGGATAACTACGATAATTCATCCCTGCAGAGGTTCATCTTTGGCACCTCTTGCTGTCATTTCAGTTTTTCATTGCTTTCCCAATCCTGGAGACACACACAGGTGAACAGGGCTGACATCATGGCCTAGGCAGGCAGAGATCTGGCGGAGTGATAACCCAAGGTCTCTCAGTTCAAGGAGGTTGTACTTCTCAATTTGCAACAAGAAGTAATAACTGGCAGGTGACAGAACAGGAGTCATTGCACACATCGCAAACTTTGCTTTTAATCTGACATTTATGCCACAAATGCCACAGGTTAGAGCTAGGGGCTTGAATATTTGAGCATTTGCAGAAGTTAGTGATACCTGTTACTTCCAGACTTACATAACCTTATTGACCTTCTTGGTGTTGCAATTTAATTGTTGAGGAGTATATATGTTGTGGCAGGGAGGCCTGTTTCTGCCACCAGGCAGAGTTATGGAGGAAAATTACAAGTAACACCCCACCAAGGGTACCTGGCCTTGGTGGGATAGGGGCCAGTCATATGTATTCTCAGCCACACTAAGTAGTTAGCAGGTGTTTATTTTGGTTGTTCTGGGTTGGCTCTTATTAGAAGTAGATAACGTGTCGGGTGGGTGTCTACTCCCCGTGTTCCAGGCCAGGTTTTGAATAGGTCTCTAGAGGTCTATAAAAGGCCTGGGCCTGCAGGTATACAAGGGGTGTGGTTTGCTTCCTGGCAGTGGAGCGACTGAAGAGCTGGGGAGAGGCTCTTGCTCCAGAAGCTTGAGGCTAGCTGGTGGCTGACCTCTAGAAGCTGAACCAGCAGAGGCTGGTAACATTGTGAAATGTGACTGTATAGTAGTTCCAAACCCCATGTAGAGAGGGAATCTGCATGTATAGTAAGTGGCCAGATGGCCAGGCTTTTTTTTACGTTTAATTTGGATTGCTGTATGGTGTGCCGAGGAATAAAGCCAGACTTAAAGAAAATCCTGTGTCAAAGCGCCCTGTGTAGAAGTGCCAACGGTTCTAACCAAAGGATGACGATCCAAGACGGAATACTCCCTGGGATTGCCCACGATGGCGGCTGAGCGTGAGTGAGTCCCTACAATGTTTAGTAACAGGCAGAACAAATAATCAAAAAATTTTTTTTAGAATCTTTGTAGGGTCATACAATGAAAAAATGCACCTGAAATAATAGTCAGTCTCCTCCAGGTCATGTAAAATGTTACTTAAGACTCATTCTACAATTGGGCTTTCAGTTAATGACATCCAATATTGATGAGTGCTTCTGAATGGTTTTAAAGCCTTCCTTTAATTATGCATATATTATTGCTTTTCTGATATGAGTATAACACAATAAAAAGAGGGATTTTACTTTGTATCTTTGACTATGAATTGAATAAATTAAACCAAGAACTGAATGCATAAGCACATTGAACATACTATGATAGTACAAATAGCGCCATACATTGAAGTTAGTGATAACCAATTATAAGGTTATAGGACAATAAAAAAGAATGTGGCCCAATTGTAAGTTTTACTATAGACTGCTACGGTTAACCCCGCTGTTGTCAAATTACATGTTAATTATACCTGTTTGTGATATCTTTATTATTTCTATGCTGTGGTGTCAAAGTGTAAATGTGTATATTGTGTAATTCCTGTGCTTTGGTATTGTGATGTGCATTGTATGCGATGTAGAATGCGAACATTTACTAGAACGAACAGTAAAATGTTTAGCTCGAGTTCTAAAAAATCGGGAAGTTCGGCTCGAACTTAACTTTTCTCAAATGGTTCAGTCAACCCTAGTTTGATTAACTCTTCTCATCTCCATTTTACCCATTTCAAGGACATTCTACTACTGCTGTGAGAACATGAATAACCTCCTCCTGAATTACAGGTGGGTGGGATATTTCCTCATAGGTATTCTGCTGAAAAGTATCTAATTTCTTATGAAACCCCCCTGGAACCTTCCTACTCCTACTTAACCCTCCACACCCCAACCCAGCTACATAAACTCATACACCTCCTGTCTTGTGCCCATCAGTTATGCCTATATCTACACTTCAGGGGGCTTTCTGGTCACCCAAGAAAAGTACATAAAGATGCAGTAAACAGAAGCCTATTCCAGAAGGAGACAGTCTCCCATGTTGTGCATTATTGATGTGCACTGGGAAGACCAAGGTAATAAAAGCTTTAAAGATACCCATATACATTGTATTAATGTTGATGAAAGTAGATGATTGGGGATATTTGTGAATAAACAATCTTTTTGCCAACTAATGACAGACCATCATTACCTGCAGAACAAGTCAGAAATGCCTATACTTTTCATCCAACAGTCAATAGTCCTTTACAGTATCTTCCACAGTGAAAGATTATAGGTCCTGTCATAGAACATGTATGACCAGGATGAAGAACTATAAATGGCCGCTTATCCCTGTACCACTTCATGTGGCTTGTGCCATGTTCACTGTGGCATCTACATCAGCTGGCCCCATCCTTTTGCACACTGCCAGCTCCCTAGCTCACAAATGTGCTGGTCCTTTGTGATTGCAGGAGACAGTGTGAGTGCTAACTTCTGCCTCCACTCAGTGAGCTCTTTTGCCTATTTAAAGGAACACTTCTTTTAGTCCTGTGACTGATCCTTGCTGTGGTTTCTGTTGTTCTGACCTGATTCTTTGTGTATTGATTCCTTGTACCCACCCTTATCCTAACCTTTGACCTTTGCTATCTGTCTCCTGTGCCATGACCTTTGGCTTTGCCATTAACTTTGCAAGAACTCCTGCTGCCTGGAGCTTGAGGCTGTTTATGTCTTTCATCTGCTCCCTTGGTACCTTGCCTGAACGTCAGCTATCTCTGCAGGTGACTGTATTAAGGGTGGTGATCGTGGAGTCTCCTGCAGCAAAGTCCAGATAGCTGTAAAGGGTTTAAATGGTGAAAATCAGGGGGCTACTTAGATTCCACTCCCTAGCGTGTTTTACACTAAACCTTGTACATGACTCAGAGGAACGACTTGTTACACATATATTATTGACCAAACTGTGTCACCCAGTGATTTAACTATAAACCTACTTCTATCTAATGATAAAGGATACTTCCCTATTTTATATTCACTTCCTTTTTTAAGATTTTTGGCTTTACTCCCAGAAACTGACTCAAAGCAAAGAAAGACCACAATGTCTGGGAGCGAAATTAGTATGGAAATAGTTGACCGCAGTTTGTATCTAAGGTAAGTGTTGAAATAAAACTAAAATATAGGGTTCTGATCTGATTGGAAAAGAGACCTCCACCAATCACATATAGAATAAAGTTAAAGGGTATGTGTAACCAACAGACATATGGGGGGGGGGGAGCGCTTGGTATGATAACTATGGGGGGGCTTAATTGTTTTACCAATAGAATATGTAATCCATGCATAATGATGTATAATGACGTATTGTTTTACTAATATATTAAAAACGTGATTACCGCGAAACAAAAGTTATATAAACTGATGCATTGCTTGTAATAAACCAGAAGATTTGCACTGACAACTGTGTCAGCATTTCTTTTCATGCATATGCATATGTCTTAATTATGGATTATTGATTAATTTGGAAACCGTGCAAAGAGGTTAAGGAGGGTCTTTAGGAGCCTTCTGTAAGAGTAGATTTTATGAATACATTATTAATATTCAGATTGCTGACATGAAAACCAGTATTTCAATTTTAGATTTATATAAGTACTAAAAATTATGAAGTTACCAAATTTCAATTTGCGCTGGGGTTTTTGTTAAGTGTTTTAAATACAATTATTATGATTATAGATTATGCTACAGCAAAACAAGACACTGAACATTGACATATTATAAATGTGAAAACAATGCCCTGACTTGCTTTTGATCTGTATCAGCTGTGAGATGTACTATGGAGGTCATCATTTTCATTTTAGCAGTGCGCTTTGTGTGCACATATAAAAGCTAATATTTTCATAGTGAGATCCTGCCTATTATAGACTGGTAATTGTTGGGAATGTAATCATTGCTTGCTTTTGATGTACCATTCTACATTAGTGAACTCCTCCAATATTGTGCACAGAGTCTCTTCCAGAAAATGACAAATAGACTTACAGTTCAAAACCTGATGTAACCCTCCTCACCCAATATCACAGTAAAAGGGGCATAATTGAAGTATAAAGAATAGCAAAGCTTTATGGAGCTCAGCAGACTTCACACAAAGATTTTATTATATTGAAACTCAAATGAAAGTGAGTTTAGAGAGGGACAATATCTCAGTGGTTAGCAGTGTTCGATGCTGAGTACAGAGTTTGAGTCCCACCAGGACACAATGTCTCCCTTCCTTTGTGTTGGTTTTTCTCCCATACTCCAGAAACATACTGATAGATGAATAGGTTATTTTTTGATGTGCCATGTTGAACCTCAAGTGACGAATATGAGTGAGTGTGAGAGCGATAACACCAAATTTAACATATCTGCTCCCTATTCACACCTGAAACCTTGTAACACTAACGAGTCACAAGACACTGTGGAGGGAAAATGGCAAATTAGGCACAATTTGCGGTGTACTCGCTTTTGTTGTTAATGGTTTAGACATTGATGGCTGTGTGTTTAGTTATTCTGAGGGCACACCAAACTTACATAATAAGCTTGGAAGGGAGAGGCATGAACCGCAGCCCAGAGCCAGGGGGCTAGTTGAGGCAGCAGTGGGCTGTGCCGCTCATCTGTGTGGCTTTTGCTTTGGTGGTGGCCGCCATGCAGTGCTTCCCCAATTTAAAGTAGAGACCCACTTTATAGAGGTCGCTGTGAAGTGGCAAGTGGGCCTATATGTTTTGATCAAAAAGTATACTAAGAACAATATTTAAAAAATGTTAGGGATGTTCTCACATTTGTGAGATACTGTATTAGGGTAGGGTAGACATAGAGGAATATTTTATCAGTATCAATTTAGGAGTCAATCCAAAATGCCATAGAGTTATCGATATGGCACACATGCCTGGATACAATCTGAATACAAAGGTGGCTATTTGTCAGTGGGAAAGATAGATTTATTGTTTGATGATTAATGTGGCCAAACTTGCTAGAACGATATACACATTTCTTCATGGCTGCCATATATATATATATATATATATATATATATATATATATAATAAATATATATATATAAATTATATATATAATATAATATATATATATATAATAAAATATATATAAATATGCAATAAAATGGTGAATGCATCTCTTGCATTTTGCTCTTTTTAGCCAAACATTTTTCATAGCAGCGCTACTGGTTTTTCCCATACATATAATGAATTTGACCACTCAGTGTAGCCACATCATTTGCTAGTTTGTACACAATATCTATCTATTGCCAATATGCCCACCAAGTGGCAATCACAGCTGTTGTGCCCTTAGATTCACCTTCCTGCCAATACATCCAACGCCTCCATATAGTGTAAGGCTAAATGTCTATTTGAAGTAAGATTTTTTTGTTTGGACACCACCTAAGGATTGACGTACACTTTCTAAGCTCTGCTGCTTATTTTCAGGTATTGTTTTTTTTTTTTTTACTTTGGTTTAGTTTAGAGCATGCTTTAATTTAGTTCTTTTTCTTTGACATTCTGGTACTAAAAACATCAAAAATTGTCAGAACCTTCTAAAATTATGAAATAAATGTCGCAGGTGCATGCTGCTGTGGCTACAGTGCAGATGCAAATGCACATAAATAAATCAGCAGCACTCTGCAGATGTCAGGATGCAGATAAACATTGAATTACAAATCAATTTTACCTCTCTCGGTGCCTTTCTAGGCCTCCATACCTTTCTGGGCATATGTGTCCCAGCTTAAAACAGCCTGAATAAATGTGAGGAGTGCACAGCTAAAATGGAAGCAGCCATTCCCCATGCATGTAATAAAAAAAAAAAATGGTCAGCACTAGGGATGAGAGATTATAATCAAAGTTGAAATTGGCACGATTTTTAGGCTGATCGGAAATTTCCGATCACGCGAAATTTTAGGTGACAATCTTACAGATAATCTATTACTATCAGCGTTTCCTGTCATTTTGGTGGTCAGCAAATCAGCTTAGAGCATAGAGCAGGGTGAGCTGTGTGCGCGACGTCATGACTGTGATGTGTATGGTTGTCATTGGCTGGAAATATCACATGACCTCGTTTTGCATAGACCAGAGTTTCCTGTTAAGCATCAGTCTTTCAGTGTCTAACATTAGAGCAAGACGTCTGCTGCGTGTCTCTCAATAAAAGCTCAGCTCAGACACAGTTCTCTTTATTCATACAGACAACTATGCTTTTAGCTGTGAACATTAGAATATAGGTAGATTAGAGAATTTCAGTTCTTATTTAGTTAGACAGACTTTTAAAGAAGCATCTAGCGCTGACCAGCCAAGGGAGGAGGGGGTGGACGGATGGACAGACAGACAGTCTTTGGAAAGGAGGGTGCATATTGTACAGCCCATACTCTGCTTTGAACCTGCATTGAAATGGCAATTTTTTTTACCACTTTTTGGCCAGCACACCTCGCACCTGAGGTGAAATTGTACCTTTTATTTGTGCGTCCCAGTTTATTTCAAATAGCCACGTTGTACGCCAATTTTGATGCAGAAATTTTCTAGTAACTTTTCTTGTTTGTCATTGCTGCAAAAACGCAATTTCTCATCCGTGTAACTTTTAAATAGCTGTATTGCACTTTGGTGCGTCCCAGTTTTTTTCAAATAGCCACATTGTACGCCAATTTTGATACAGAAATTTTCTAGTAACTGTTCTTTTGTGTCATTCCTGCAGAAAACGCAATTTTTCATCCGTGTAATTTTTAAATAGCTGTATTGCACGTGGTACGGCCAAGTTTTGTTCACAGAGCCACCTTGTACTTAAATTTGGATACAGAAATTTTGTAGTAACTGTTGGTGTATTTCATTGGTGCAAAAAACACCTTTTGTTATCCGTATAACATTTAAATAGCTGTATTGCAAGTGGTGCGGCCCCAGTTTTTTTCAAATAGCCATGTTGTACAACAATTTTGATAGAAAAATTTTCTAGTAACTGTTCTCGTTTGTCATTGCTACAAAAAACTGTGTAACTTGTGAATAGTTTTATTGCACTCGGTGAATCTCAGTTTGGCGCAGATAGTGCACTTGTATGATAGTTTGTTGAAAACTATTAATTCCTGGTCCTACTGGGAAGTTATAAATCTCAGGAACTGAAGGAAGAACACTGTTGATTTGGTCTTACGGTTCTTCCACCTGTCTGAAGAAGCTAGTTCTCGTGAAAGCTCACCATCAAATATACTCAGTTAGCCGGAAAAAGGTATCGCCTGATTTCTTCACTCTTCTGGTTCTTCCACCAGACCGCATTTCACAGGTATTCGATAGAAATAATTCTGTTTCTAATCCTAGTTGGCTGTTGGAAATTAGAGGGATTTAAGAATACCCTGTGTTTTGCCGTCTTTCAATAAGAGACTGTCAAAAACTCTTCCATACCTTTTTACATTTTTATCTTTCTGAACATGGAGCGAAATGCAGGTGGTAAGTGAGCAAAGAGGGGTGTAGGACATGGAGGTAGAGGTACGAGATAAGCTGCTCCTTCCAGTGCTGGCGACAACACGCAAGCCAGCGGATCTTCGGTTGCAGGATCGTCAGGCCTGTCATCGCTGGGTCGGTGCCCTGTGATTCTCAGCAACAAACAGTGTCACCAATCTGTTCTTCAGTGGTTAATGCAACCTGCATGCTGCGGTCCAGGACAGGTATAGTCAATGTCCAGTTCAACTAAAGTGGTGGTTCAAAGACTCCTTTTTCCGGCCCTTTTTTAATCTGGGGGTCATGCAGGTTTGGGGCTCAAAGCTGTGGCCCAGGACAGGTATAGTCAATGTCCAGTTTAACTAAAATGGTGGTTCAAAGACTCCTTTTTCCGGCACTTTTTAATCTGGGGGTCATGCAGGTTTGAGGGTCATGCTGCGGTACAGGACAGGTATAGCCAATGTCCAGTTCAACTAAAATATTGGTTCAAAGACTCCCTTTTCTGGCTCTTTTTAAATTTGTGGGTCATGCAGGTTTGGGGGTCATGCTGCGGTCCAGGACAGGCATAGTCAATGTCCAGTTCATCTAAAATGGTGGTTGAAAGACTCCATCAACCAAGCAGGTTTAAGGGTCATGCTGTGGTACAAGACATGGATAGTGAATAGTCTGTCATTTTTTTTCTGTGACTCTTGCAGCCTAATTGTCTTGTCTAAGATGTAGCACGTATCCAGTTTACGGTTGTGGATGTTAATTCCAGCTTCTCCACCCCTGTTTGGGTGTAAGAATGGAGGTGTTGTACCTCTCCCGTAGACTTTAATGGTTATCGGTGATAATCTGTTATCGACTATCGGATCGATAACGATAGTTGACACAATCGCTCATCACTAGTCAGCACCTCCAAAAATTGTAAAATAAATGGCGCAGGTGCACACTGCCATGGCTGCAACATAATTGCAAACACATAGAAACAAAGCAGCAGCACTCTGCAAACACCAAGAGACAGATACATAGCACATTTCTGCTATATCTATGATATATGAAAATCTGAGGCTCTTGGGGCGACATGTATGTACGGGGCTGCGCCACATTGAAATAGGTCTGCCTGTACGAGCAGTAATGCGCCTAGTTTTGACGAACCACATTCATATATATGTCTAATATTACAAGTGTGGTGCGACACGCCCCCAGAACGCCCCCTCATGTTAGGCGCATTAAAAAGTGTCATCTTACTAACAATGCGCCTAACACATACGTTAGGCACATTAGGCATCGTAGCCGGCTCAGTCTGGAGTATTTGACATCAGAAAAGGTTGAAAAACCCAATCATACATGTCTCCCTTAGTGCACATTCTGGTACTTGCAGTTCTGTTCCTGGCTTTGCTCCTATGTTTTCGGATTCTTTCCTTCATTACTGTATCAGACTTGTCTCCATTACTGTTCCATTAGTACACCTCATCACCTATGCATTACACTACTGCCGCTGATCTGACACAGGGACATAGGGGTCCACATCTCGTTACTGAGATTAAATGGTGAGAACCTGGGGATCCCTTTGAATCTGCTTCTTGGTCTCGCCGAAAACCCTTTTGGG